>APFE030458902.1:0-23365 GCA_000404065.3 Pinus taeda
AGGCCTTCGAGCCTCATTGTAACACAGTTCAGAGGCATGTAGCCATCACATCTCTTCTCAGAGATAAGCTACCATCGCCCTAGCTAGTTTGTTTCCATTTCTAATTGTAAGCATATTTTAGTATTTTCCATTAATGAAATGAAGTATTATTTCCGTTGCATATTGGTGTATATGGTTATTTCTGTAATTTGTTGCATTCCTGTTTAAATCCGGATCATCCAATATCTCTAAACCATTAATCTTAAGCCCCATCATTGATCATTAGACACTTTTCCATTCACATTTAATGACAAGTCTCATCGAACTATGTGATAAGAGTTAATTTAGAGCCATTAATTCATCTATGGAGTCTAAGGTACCTAGAGTTAAACATGAATTCTTAGCTAGTTGTCATGACTCCAATGCTAAGATTTTTTTTTTAAGTAAGGTCCTAACATAACCGTGGTTTACATTTTTGGGTTACAAACTCGTTCACCTATTGATATTCACCTAATAACACCATATGGATACCACTTGTCATGCGCCATTGGTTTTGATTTATGTACTAATGTACTAGTTTTAGAAATTATTTATATCATTGATTTGGTATCGAAAATGTTGTCCACACGACATTTGGTCAGTTGGTAACTTTTCCCTTTTCCCTTCTCCATCACATGGCTTTCCTCATCTGCTTCCGTGCATAGTTAATCCTGCCCTGCTCCATTTTGTATGAAGCCGGCAGGTTGTCGAATCTCTCGACCTGCGTGGTATTCCCCGCCTCATCTATGGTGGAGATCGCCCCCTACCATCCAACGGTGGCAACCATTCGTGGGTTTCCAACCTAATCTATCGATTGCTTTGGGTGACAGTGCTCATTTGGATAGGCAGCTCTCCGCGGGCCTGCTCAGGTTCAGTCCATGCATTCAGCTCTAGAGAGCTAAACCTATAGACCCTACTCAAATGTTGGCGGATTTGTCACCAAACCCTTCAGGTAATCAAATTATACAGATTTTGGTTTGTTCTACTTTCTTTTGGCTAAGTGCTCCTTTGATTTACTGAAAGAATCCTTGTCTTGCACATGGCTGATGCAAAATGCAGGTTGTTTTGGTATCGGAGGGCATTCTACATCACCGACACGAGAGTTGTTCATATGTTGGTTGAAGCATTCTTTAGCGGGTAAGTTCTTGTCAAAGAACGAGGATGGTTTTCTTTTATATTGCTACTGTAGTCCACATTCCTTCCACAATTGTCTAACTTTGTTTGCGTGGCGTGCTCTCATGCAGGCTAGGCACCTGTCCCTCATACGGTGACCTAGACTCGACTAAGGGAAACCCTCTTTCAGCATGTCCAGAGCTCCAGGTATGGAAAAACCTTTCAGCCGAGGCCTCGACTGTTTGTCTCAGAGGTTTTTGTGTGTCCAATGGAGGGTAGCCCTTCCGGTTTATTTTATATTTTACTCAATAATGGAGTGGAGGGTGTTTGCATCCTCTCAAGTCTCTAGGTTCCCATTGAAATGGCATGTATATCTTATTTACTAGAGTTTGGCGTCCTACTTGAGATTCCCTACTCAAACATTGTGGTTGTATAAACTTAATGCATAGCTGTGCACATTATGCTTGTGGCATGTTTTTCCTCTTTACTGTTGTACTGCATTTACCGTGAAGGACTATTGATTTTATAGACAGAGTGGACTCCTTGTTTTATTCATGTCTAAAGGATTTCTGCACCGCGGACTTGTCTGTATTGGAAATCTGGTCGTAGCTTCCTTTTCTAGAATTCTTGGTCTCATCTAGCATTTAATTATGTCATGCATTTTGTTTAGCATTCAAATAAATGTACAGTTTTATCATGTTTTATGTATTCGACTTTGGGTTGGACATGTTCCACTTGCTTGCATCTTTCAGTTTGAGAGGGTCTGAACCCTGCTCCCCAACCATAGTCTTAAGTTTCTTTCTCAATAGTTCTTGTATACTACTAGATTCTTGTCTTTGTTTTAATGTGGAAAAGTTAAACGATGAAGGGTAACAAGCCCTACCCAACCCATATACTCAACCATGCTCAATACCGAGTTTTCTTGGGTTCTTTCACTATTTAGATACTGCTCATGGAGCGAACCTCCTGCCACACCCACAATGTTTCTAGCCATACCTTAATACAAGGAGAAACAATCTTGCGGCACCTTAAAAACTTACAACAGACTCTGCAGTCGATTGGTGATATTTTAAGGTTGTCGCAGCTTGCAGTGAGGTAAATGATGGCATTTTCTACTTATATTTTTTTTATTAAATGATAGGCTTAGCCCTAATGTTGCAAGCCAAACTACAAAGAATAATACTAGAATTTAATCAGTTCTATTTCATATTTTTGGGTCTATTTATACATTGCACTGTATTTCCTCATTTTGTTTATTAGTATTCCTTAGAATAGCTAGCCTAATTTTGCAATGTCTTCCTAAGGGTTTCTTTTTCTTTCATCCTCTAATGCATGAAACTGGTTATTACATTTCGTATGATTACCTCACAACAGAAATCACTCTGCCAACCCTTAACAAATACTGTTAATGCCCGTGTTACTAACATGTCTTAGTTTCCAACCTGAAGAAAATTATCTAAACAGAGACGGTTAATTGTAAATTTCTCTAACTGAGTTCGACCCTCTTCTTGATAGCTTACCACTACTATTACCCGAAAACTAATTATATAAAACTACCTGTTCTCGCCATTTTCTTTTTTTGAGTCTTCTTTCATAATTCTAAGAAGAACTGAAACTCACAGAAATTAAACATTTTCTAGTTTCAGGTCAGTGCCTCATACCTGTGTCCCTTTCTGTAAGTGGTTTCAAAGAAAAAGGTCACCTCTGCTCTCTACATCTAGTCAACCACCTGACCATGAGATTGTCTTTCAATACCAATATCCCCTCTAACTTGCTCAAAGACTAATAGTCTTTTCCAGTTGAATGTGCTCTGCATCCTTACCATCTGATCATCACCAGGCGTGGTAAGCCCCTTCCTTTTTTCCTACTACCTATCCTCTACAGCACAATCTTTTTCTCCTCTCCCCCTCCTTTTCCTAGAAACCATTCCATGGTTACGGGGGGGGCGGTTAGGTTTTTTCAACTGTTTTTTTTTAATATATTAACTTCTCTCCTCGGAAGTTACATCATATCCCCGTTACTAGGAGATCATTTCTCATTTTCATTCACTAAAAAAAAATATCAATTTATGCAACAGGTAATAATCACCATCCTTCAGTTTGTTTCTTTTTTAACTGTGGTAAATAAAATATTTACAATATCCTAGGGATATGACATCTCCCCCTCCTGAAATTAGACATTGTCCCAATGTCCTTCAGTTATAAGCAACCCTGTGTAAGTTTGTTTCATGAGTTCTTCATCCTCGCAAGTGGCCTCATCAGGCCCAAAGTGTTGCCATTGCACTTTAACTTGGGTAATATCCTACTTCCGCAGCATTACTTCTCTCTGGTCGAGGATGCTAAGTGGTTCGACCCAGATTCCTCCTTCCAGTTCTACCTGCAACATGCAACATACTAAGTCAATTTTCTTTTAAAAGAAAACATTTAGACTAATCTACCAGAGATAATTCTCACCTAAATATCCTGCCATTTGATCACATGTTTAGGATCATAAACATATTTTTTTAACATGGAGACATGAAAGAAATTGTGGACTTGTATGTGACTTGGCAGTGTGAGCTAGTAAGCCACTGGCCCAATTCTTGCTAAGACCTAGAATGGTCCACAGTATTAAGGTGCTAACTCAGCGCACCCGCTCCACTGGAATGAGCTCTTTTTTTCTCGAATTCTCACATACACATGATCACTGACTTGATACTCCTTAAACATCCTTTTCTGGTAAGCGAAGTTCTTTTTCCTATCCTAAGCTGCCTTCAGATTAGAACGTACCTTTTGAACCAGTTCCTCCATCTCCTTAAGCATTTCAAGACCTAACATCAATCTGTCTTCCGGTCCACTCCAGCTTGAGGCGGTGCGACACTTCCACCCATACAATACTTCAAAAGCGCTCATTAGCAATGATGTGTGATAGCCATTATTGTATGCGAACTCAACCAAGTGTAGATAGTCCTCCCACTTGGTTGGTTGCTGCATCACATATGCTCTTAACATATCTTCCACCACCTGGTTCACTTGTTCGGTTTGGCCGTCAGTTTGAGGGTGATAAGCCGTGCTAAAATTTAGCTGAGTCCCCAATTCTTCAAACAATGCTTTCCAAAAGACCGATGTAAATTTTACATCATGGTCTGAAATTATTGTCTTTGGTAACCAATGTAGCTTAAATATATTTTGCATGAAAACATGGGTGATATGCACAGCTCTGTAGGTAGATTTCACCGGTATAAAATGTGTTGACTTACTTAGCTTGTCCACCACCACCATGATGGAGTCGTTATTTTTCTTTGACTTTGGCAAATCGTTATAAAATCCATAAAGATGGTTTCCCACTTCCATTCCAGGATGGGTAATGGTTGTATAAACCCACAGGATGTTGGTGTTCTGCTTTAATTTGTTGACATTCTAGACATCGTGCCAAATAACTAGCCACATATTTCTTCATACCCTGCCAATAATATTATTTTTGAAGTGCCCTGATCATCTTTTGATATCCAGGGTGTCCAGCGTAATGACTCTTATGATACTCATCCAATATCAGATTTTTAATATTGTTCTGATTGGGCACGTACAACCTTCCTTTGTAATACAATATTCCGGCAGCATCCAAAGCATAATCCGGCTATTTTTCTTTGCTGGTTGGTTGTTGAACTTGTTGTTTTATTTTTTGATAAATAGCATCTTGTTCGGTAGCCCTTTTAATCATATCCCCGAAGGGGCTATTCCCTTCATTGCAAGAAATATCGTATAGACATTACAATTTCCGACTCAAAGCATCCGCCACCCGATTCTCCATCCCTTTTAAATGCTTGATTTCAAAATAAAAACCACTTAAGAAATCCACCCACCGTGCTTGCGTTTCAATTAGAGTGGGTTGGCCAAAATAATTGGTCAGATTGTGGTGATCTGTCAATAATAGAAATTTTCTTCCCATAATGTAATGTCGCCACATTTTCAGGGCGTGAATCACAGCTACCAACTCTATATCGTAAGCAGAATATTTTTTCTCATGCTCTTTTAACTTTCTTGATTCGTATGCTATCACTTTTCCTTCCTGCATTAACACACCTCCTACCCCTTACTTACTTGCGCCAGCGCACACCACATAATCTTTACTAGGATCAGCTATGCTTAGAATGGGTGCCATGGTGAGTAAGTATTTGAGTTGTTCAAAACTTTTTTGACATTCAGGGGTCCACCTGAAGGTTCTTCCATTTTTCTGTAAGGATGTGATTGGATAAGCTACTTTTGAAAATCCTTCTACAAACCGTATATAATACCCTGCTAGCCCCATGAAAGATTGGATGTCCACCACATCTTTGGGTACTGGCCATTCCATTATGGTCCTTATCTTTTCAGGATCCACTGTGATCCCTTCTTTAGTGATGATATGCCCCAAATATTGTATCTATTCTTTAAAGAATTCACATTTACTAAACTTAGCATATAATTGGTGTTATCGAAGGGTTTGCAATACTAATCTGAGGTGCCCCTGATGCTCCTCCATAGTCCGAGAGTAAATCAATACATCATCAATAAATATCAGCACAAATTTATCCAAATACTGATGAAATATACTATTCATCAGACACATAAAGGTGGTAGGGGTGTTGGTCAACCCGAAGGGTAACGCCACAACTCATAGTGGCCATACCGTGTCCTAAAAGCTATCTTAGATATGTCTTCCTCTTTAATCCTAATTTGGTGATACCCTGATTGCAAATCAATCTTTAAGAAAATTGTTGCTCCTTTCACCGGGTCGAACAATTCATCAATACGGGGTAGAGGGTACTTATTTTTTATTGTCAATTTGTTTAATTAATGGTAGTCCATACACATGCAGAGGATCCCATCTTTTTTCTTAACGAACAATATCGGGGATTCCCAGGGGGACACACTGGGGCGAATGTACTTTTTGTCCAACAGCTCCTGTAATTGCATTTTCAGCTCCGTCAATTCTGGTACGCCCATTCTATAGGGTGCTCGAGATACTGGGGCTGCTCCTGGTACCAATTCGATGGTAAAATCTATGTCTCTTTTGGGTGGTAGTCCGGGAATCTCTTCCGAAAACACATCAACAAATTCTTGTATTACAGGAATGCTCTCCAATGTGGTTGTTTTATCTTTTGAGTTGGCATAACCCACTTGGATGGCATAAATCTGACATCCCTTCCTAATGCATTTTTCTAACTGTGAGGCAGTTATGTGCTGAATCTACACCGGCCGCTTAATTCCCTACATCTCTTGTTTTATTCCCAGTTCGTCCTTATCACAAATAGTCTTACTTTTACAATTAATTATGGATCAATGCTTTTCTAACCAGTCCATTCCAATCAACACATCGTATGAACCAAGGGGAAGCACATTAAAATATACCATCACTAGTTATCCTACTATTTTTAAGGGGCAGCTTTTGACCTTAGCAAGTACCTGTCTCTTTGTCCCTATTGACAGCTGTACTAGCCAAGGGTCCTCGAATTTAACAAGTTGCAATTTGCAACGTTCCACGACCCTATGACTAATATAACTTAATGTAGATCTAGGATCAATTAAAACAATTACAACAAGGTCTAAGAGTTTACCTTCGAATTCCACCAAGGTTGGTTGGTACTCTACTTGGCGATTTTCCAAAGCAGCATTAATCTTTGGCAGACTCCATCCTACATCGCCAACTGTAGAGGCTTCGTAGACTTGGGAACCCTGTTCGGTTCCTTTTCACTAGGGATAGTTTTTCATGTAATGGGGTCCACCAAAGCCCCAACATTGCACTAGAGGCCTTACTATCCCTTTGTTGTCTATTTTTCCGATTTGTTCATTAGTTTTGGACTCAGTGGGGAGATTTAATCAGAGCGAATTCTTCTGTGAGTTTCTGTTGATTTGCCCCTTGGAAAATCCTTTGTTACCACCATCGTTATTACCTTCATTACTTCCAGCCAGTTTGCTACTTTTCTTATCGACCCATCTCTTACCCAGGATTTCTACCTTCTGCTTATTTTGCTGGTGGCAAATTTTGGCTTTGCGTATGGCCTTGTCCATTGTCTTTGGGTTGTCAAATTCGATTCTTTCCCTCATAATCAAGGGTAAACTACTGACAAACCTCTATGCTTTAGCTTTTTCTTCCAAAATATAGGGCACATAATAGAGCAAAGAAGTAAAACGAGTGACAAATTCATCCATAGTTTGTTGCCCCAACCGCAGGTCATGAAATTCCCTTGCCTTCTCATCATAGAAGTGCTCGGTCAAGTACCTTTCCTTAAAGTATCTTTGAAATTTCTCCCAAGTGATATTCTGTTCACTCGCTCCTCTTACCATCTTAACTTCTTCCCACCACAAGGTGGCCTTTCCCTGTAATTGGAAAATGGCCAACCGCGCCTTGCGGTTGTGATCATATTCATATAGCTAGAAGTATTTGTTCATATTAATCAACCAGGCCTCAGCTACTTCCTCCCGTTCTCCGTCAAAGCGTGGTGGTTTGATTTTACGAAACTCCCCTTGCAGCTCTATCAATTGCCTTTTAGATGTCTGCTGTTCAGAAGCATTATCAGAATGTTCCTCCTCCCTTCCTTCTGACTCTTCAGGTTCTGTGTGGTGATTCTGTTCTTCTGACATTCTTTATTGCTCAGCGCTAAGATTCAGTGGCTGCTGATTCTGTCTACCAGATAGGCCTTTTATAATCCTCTCATGTTCCATAGTTAACCTTCCATTATCTTCCTGTAATCGAGCCATTTCATTTTTCAGCTCTTCTACTCTCTCCAAAATTGCCAGATTGGTATTGCAAGCCTCCTCTCACAACTGTACCCATAATTCAGGACTATTTTCAAGACCCGTTGTAGGTCCCTTACCTGCCACAAACCTACGTGATGCACTGTCTGTTCTCCTCATATTGTCAGTCTTATGTTTTCCTGTGCTTAACATAAGACAAGTAACAGTGGAAGGGTCAACACATTATTTGTTTTCTTTAATTACTCAATAGAGATGAAATAAATTGTATGTACACAATCTGTTTGGTAGTTTTAATTTCTAGAGGCCACAATTTTTGTAACTGGGCTCTGATACCACTTGTCATGACTCCAATGCTAAGTAAGAATTTTTATTTTTTTTAATTAAGGTCCTAATGTAACCGTGGTTTACATTTTTGGGTTATAAACTCGTTCACCTATTGATATTCACCTAATAACACCATATGGATACCACTTGTCATGTGGCATTGGTTTTGATTTATGTACTAATGTACTGGTTTTAGAAATTATTTGTATCATTGATTTGGTATCATGCATGTTGTCCATGCGGCATTTGGTCAGTTGGTAACCTTTCCCTTTTCCCTTCGCCATCACGTGGCTTTCCTTATCTGCTTCCGTGCGTAATTAATCATGCCCTACTCCATTCTATATGAGGCCGACAGGCTGTCTAGTCTCTTGGATTGCGTGGTATTCCCTGCCTCATCTATAGTGGAGATGGCCCCCTGTCATCTAACGCTAGCAGCCATTCGCAGGTTTCCGACCTAATCTATTGGTTGCTTTGGGTGACGGTGCTCATTTGGATAGGCAGCTCTCCGTGGGCCTACTCAGGTTCAGTCCATGCATTTATCTCCAGAGAGCCAAACCTATAGACCCTACTCAAATGCCGATGGATTTGTCACCAAACCCTTCAGGTAATCAAATGATACAGAGTTTGGTTTGTTTTGCTTTCTTTTGGCTAGGCGTTCCTTCGATTTACTGAAAGAATCCTTGCATTGCACATGGCTCATGCAAACTGCAGGTTGGTTTGGTATTAGAGGGCATTCTACAATGTCGACACGAGAGTTGTTCATACGTTGGTCGAAACATCCTTTAGTGGGTAAGTTCTTGTCAAATAACGAGGATGGTTTTCTTCTATATTTCTACTATAGTTTGCATTCCTTCCACAGTTGTCTAATTATGTTTGTGTGGCATGCTCTCATGTAGGCTGGGCACCGATCCCTCATACGGTGGGCTAGACTCGACTAAGGGAAACCCTCCTTTAGCATGTCCAGAGCTCCAGGTATGGAAAAGCCTTCCGACCGAGGCCTCAACTGTTTGTCTTGGAGGTTTTCTTGTGTCCAATGGAGGGTAGCCCTTCCGGTTTCTTTTATATTCTGCTAAATAATGGAGTGGAGGGTGTTTGTGTCCCCTCAAGGCTCTAGGTTCCCATTGAAATGGCATGTATATCTTATTTACTAGAGTTTAGTGTCCTACTTGAGATTCCCTGCTCGAACATTGTGGTTGTATAAACTTAATGCATAGCTATGCACATTATGCTTGCAGCATGTTTTTCCTCTTTACTATTGTACTGCATTTATCGTGAAGGACTATTGATTTTATAGACAGAGTGGTCTCCTTGTTTTATTCATGTTTAAAGGATTGCCGCACTGCAGACTTGTCTGTACTGGAAATCTGGTTGTAGCTTCCTTTTCTAAAATTCTTGGTCTCATACATCATTTAATTATGTGATGCATTTTTTTAGCATTCAAATAAACATACAGTTTTATGGTGTTTTATGTATTTGAATTTGGGTTGGACATGTTCCACTTGCGTGCATATTTCAGTTTGAGAGGGTCTGAACCCTACTCCTCAACCGGAGTCTTAAGTTTCTTTCTCAATAGTTCTTGTATACTACTAGATTCTTGTCTTTATTTTAATGTGGAAGAGTTGAACGTTGAAGGGTAACAAGCCCTACCCAACCCATATACTCAACCATGCTCAATACCTAGTTTTCTTGGGTTCTTTCACCGTTTAGATACTTCTCATGAAGCGAACCTCCTACTGTGCCCACAATGTTTCTAGCCCTACCATAGTACAGGGAGAAACAATCTTGCGACACCTTAAAAAATTGCAACAGAGTCTGCATTCGATTAGTGATATTTTGAGGTTGTAGCAGCTTGCGGCGAGGCAAACGATGGCATTTTCTACTTATATATTTTTTTTAAATGATAGGCTCAGCTCTAATGTTGCAAGCCAACTAAAAAGAATAATACTAGAATTTAATCAGTTCTATTCACTTTCATATTTTTGGGTCTATCTATACATTGCACAGTATTTCCTCATTTTGTTTATTACTATTCCTTAGAATTGTTAGCCTAATTTTGCAATGTCTTCCTAAGGGTTTCATTTTCTTTCATCCTCTGATGGATGAAACTAGTTATTACATTTAGTATGATTACCTCATGACAAAAATCACTCTGCCAACCCTTAACAAATACTGTTAACGCCCGTGTTACTAACATGTCTTAGTTTCCAACCTGAAGAAAATGGTCTAAACAGAGACGGTTAACTGTAAAGTTCTCTAACTGAGTTCGGCCCTCTTCTTGACAACTTACTGCTACTATTACCCAAAAACTAATTATACAGAACTACCTATTCTCACCATTTTCTTTTTTTGAGTCTTCTTTCATAATTCTAAGAAGAACTACAACACACAGAAATTAAACATTTTCTAGTTTCAGGTTAGTGCCTCATACCTGTGTTGCTTTCTGTAAGTGGTTTCAAAGAAAAAGGTCAACCAGCTGACCATGAGATTGTCTTTCGAGACCAATCTCCCCCTAGCTTGGTCAAAGACTAAAATTATTTTCCAGTTGCACACGACTCTGCGTCCTTACCATATGATCATCACCAAACGTGGTAAGCCCTTTCTTCCCCTCTCCTCCTCCTTTTCCTGGAAACCATTCCACGGTTAAGGGGGGGAGGGGGGGGCAGTTAGGGTTTGCAACTGTTTTTTTTTTAATTATTAACTTCTCCCCTCAGAAGTTACATGATATCCCCGTTACTAGGAAATCATTTCTCATTTTCATTCTCTAAAAAAAAATTAATTTATGCAACAAGTGTTTCTCATTGTTTCTTTTTTAACCGTGGTAAATAAAATATTTACAATATTATGGGGATAGGACACTAGTATTTGGGGATTTTATGAATCAGCCATATAATCATAGTATAAACTATTTACAATGCCGAAAGATTAAATATGAACGCCAACCCTGTGGTCAGTCAACCAGAAAATGTAAGATTGTGAGTTATATATATATATTCTCATTAAGGCTTAGCCAAAGTTATATTAAGGCGAGCTTATTGTATAGGTAGCAATCATGCAAAATATATTACTAATCAGTGAGCACATTATATTGAATCTGTAAGGTTTGAGCCTATGGAGGGAGCGCCATGTTTCTAGGGATGTCACAATGATGCTATTCACCTACAAGCAAATATTAAAAACTTATCAACCTTCCTTTTAGCTCTGGCGAATATCTGTAGGGATTTGCAATCAAAATTGGCCTCTCATGGCATATCTGATATGATTTGGTTGTTTTAAAATAAAAATCATTTATTTCCCTTCACAATTAAATAGGCAGAAAAACGTATGAGGTCATTCCATGTCAACGGAACTGTAATGTGAATGGAATATTAATAATAAAAAATAAAACACATTTTAATATTGATAAGACTATGCTTCACTATCGAATCATTCTCTGATACCTTCAAAATATTTATAAATAAGCGCTTCAATATCATACTTCATTATTTGATACAAATATATCAGTTTCTGAGTTTTTATTCCAACATCCTACGAACCACCACCCATAGCAGTAGCATTCGCAATTTCACTAACAGTTGAAAAACAAACTCAGAAAACATTTCCAATAGTATATACATATGCAGAGACATAAGTAGCTAAGGCAGAAACTAGAGCAAAGTAACAAAGCAGAAACATCAGTTTAAGCACTAGCTTATCTTGACCCAGTTCCTTACAAACTCTGTATATATATATATATATATATTATATATATATATATAATATATATATATATATATATATATATATATATATCCCAATTACCAAAACACAATGAAATTCATGAATTTCGTGTTTTTCTCATTCTCTGCTTCGACATTTTTCCTTAACCGGAAGGACCAATGTGGGTGTGCAATACCAATTGAGAGACGTTCCTTTCTCCATTGTTGCATTACCTATAAATACCAGTAATTCCACGCGGCCATGATATTCACAGACCTGTGGAGGCCCCAACGGAACAAGGATGCTATCCATTACCATGATGTAATGACCCCGAAAAATTAGTAAATATTTTATTACCATCGTAGGTGAAAACATTGGACAAGGATTGTTATTTTCCATTTTAATTAATAACATTGTTAACTCTGAATTTGAGTATTAATCGAGTAATATCAAATATTCTAACTTCTCATTGGGAATTTTTCTTTTCTTGATTTAAAAAAAGATAAAAAACAGTTGTCAGCAGAAGGGGAAAACCCTAACTGCCTTCCCCAGTAGGAAGAGGGGGGGAGAAGGAAAAGACCAGGCTATTGAGGAACAGACGGGGGAATGATAGAAAAAATTATGCTAAGTTTGGTGATGACCAGATAGCATGGGCACGAACGTGCAACAGGTTTGCTGAAGGCTGTGGTCTGGAAAACAAGCTTGGGGGGGAGATTCGGTCTTGCAAACGAATCTCGCGGACGGGAGGAAGACAAGTAGAAAACCAGTGTTTACAAAGCTCTAAAGGAGCAAGAGGAAGAAATACTGAACGTACCAAAACATAGGTAAGTACAATTTGTGTCACCCTTCTTCTGTAAGTTATTGAGTTGCTAAAGAGCTCCATTCAAAATGGTCTGGTTTATTCTATATGGTCTGGTTTGAATCTGTTAAGTGGGTTCTGTTTTACGTAAATCAGGTTACGTTCTGTGAAAGGCTTCCCATTTGGGAAAACCTATTCTAGGAAGTGATATTAGTGCAGGCACAATGACTAAGAGTGTGGGGGTGAATGAATGGCACTCAGCCGAAAACGCAAAGATCCCTTTAGTTACAAGAAGGCTATATGCATTGGTTAAGACACCTGTGGCCATATGGACCAGGTGGAAAGACTTAGGAGAGATCTGGAGAACTCATGCTGTGGATAAACCGAGGAGGACCTAGCAATAAATTCATATCCATAGTTAAGCCGAAGACCGTTAGGGGGAAACTGGTAGTGTTTCTAGATAAATTTTAGAGCAAGTTGCAAAACCGTAAGTTTTAAGTATAGTTATTTTCAGCAGTCATAATAATACTTTTCTTCCAGCAAAAGATTAGCCTATTCTGTTCGAACATATGAAAGTAAACAAAAGAGACTGGAACATTTCTTTCATAACTAGGAAAGTGAAATTGTAGTAACGAGATGTGGTTAACTGGAAGATTTGACTAATACTGAATTTATTGGCTGACCCTCAGTAGTCATATGTTTACGGTGAGGTACCCTGTATGACAACATGAAAGCAAAGCATATATGACCAACACGTCAATAGGGCCCTTGAGCACCCTAATGGGTCAACCATGTGGTTAGGGTCTTAAAAATAGTATGTGTCATATAGAGAATGGGGTTTCTTAATCAAAAGAGTACGAACAAGAATTCTGGGAACTCATAAACTTCATTATCAAGCATAGTTGAGTCTTGATAGTCGCGTGTAAATATAACATAATAGTAAAACACTGATAATAATAAAATAAAGCACAATTCTATGCTGAAACTATCCAATATTTCTCAAAAAAAACCTGAACGCATATAGAATAACGAGTATAAGAGTCTACCATTCATTCTGGGGTAGAACCAAACGTAGCGCAAAGCAAATTAGATGAGTACAAATACAAGTGTATACTTTACTAAGAAAAATTTAACACACATAGACCGGCCAGAGCAAGGGGCAGTTGGCCATAGCATAATCTCAGAGAACCAAGAGACTTGTAACATAGTTTCTTTTTTTTAATTCTTATATCCTTTAATATAACAAGCCAGAGGAAAGAGCCACAGAGCTAGCCCAACTTGAGAGTCGCTAAATCCTCAATACACAAGTACAGGGAACCGATGAATGTACATTAAACATAACCATAAGCCGAAGCTAAATCGGCACTGCTACTATTACAAAAACCTCAATCTGGGCAGAGGAGCTACTGAATCTTGGAAACAAAACCGACTACAATAAAATACAATAACAGAATACATGCAGACAGAAGCCCTCACTGGGAAGCAAACTAGGGAGCACCTCCATAACAGAAAGAGAACTCGGACAAAACCCCTTCCAGAAGGGAGCAAACAATTAACTTGGCAAGAGGGAAAACGTTTATGAAGCCATTGAAATTGGCAAACCCATCAGCTATCACAACCTTGGTATCAAGAAAGGGTTTGAAATATGTACTTACCTCGATAAATTGAGTTCCATGCCTGGAGCAGAAGCTGTTCCACCCTCATAACCTTCGGAGCTTGATATTCAAGGTACTGCTCGGCCTGTCACAAGGAAAACGGAATTAGAGTTCGTCATTAAAAAAAGAAAGGCAGAACCATGTTGTAGTTGGTAAACCAAATAGAAAAATATCTGACCTGCTAGGAAAAAGGCTACTGAGATCCGTGGGGTGGAAGGCGCTAGGCTCACCCTTGTAAGATGGAACAGGAAGAACCTCTGGCCTGCAAACCCGTGAAAAGAAGGAACTCTCTGGAAGCCAGTTCCAAATTGCATCGAATGAGAGCCAAAACCCGTAAGCGCCAGATTGAAAAGTCACCCGGAGTAATTCTAGTTGTTCGACGGAAGGGAGAGGGTTCCCTCCGTCAATTCAATCAAGAATCCCGATAACGAGGTACCACTACTGCAAACATTAATTCCGCAGCACCGACGAGAGTTACCAACTAAGATTGTATGTGGTTGAATTCAAGGTGGGCTTAGCTGTCACGCTCCTGGGCGAGTTACCAATAAATGCAGAATGGGGAAGTTCTGTCACCATACCCATCAACACCCAAATCAATGTAGTGTAAACAGACCCATATGTGGAAGAGTTGGAGTGATATGTATATCAAATAGAGAATGGGTTGAAAACAATAAATAGACACCTTGGGAAATTCGTAAGATAAACTTAGCCATTTTTATTTACTATTTTCACCTTGGTTATGTGGAGGTATGACATATGGTATCAGGGCCAAGTTACAAAACTGAGGCCTCTGGGAAATTGGAAGTGGCATACAGAAATAGCATATATAATAAGATTACATTTTACTTGTGCAATTACCAGTTAGTATGCTAATTATCTTCTTTCTGTTGTCATTTATCTTATGTTCAAGGAAAGGACAAGGAACCAGAAGATTGGCAACATGAGGAGAACGGACAGTAAATCTCGTAGATATGCATGGGACAGGGAGCACCTAGCCTCGAAAATAACCTTGAGCTATGGGTACAACTCGGGAGGAAGCCCGAAATACAAACCAGGTAATTCTGGAGATTGTGCAGGAGCTAAAAAATGAAATGGCTCGGTTACGCGAAGACAACGCACGACTAACAATGGAGCAAGAAAGAATTTTAAAAAGTCTATCTGATAGGCAGAACCAACCACCAGTTAATCCTAGTACGGAATAGCAGAGGGTGTCGGAAGAACAGAACCATCATATACCACCTGAAAGATCGGAAGAAAGAGAGGAACGTTCTAAAAATGCATTTGAACATCAGACCTCAAAAAGGCAAAGGGTGGAGTTGCAAGGAGAATTTCGTAAGATTAAACCACCGCACTTTGACGGGGAACAGGAAGAAGTAGCTAAAGCGTGGTTAATTAATATGAACAAATATTTTCAGCTGTACGAGTATGATCATAACCTTAAAGCACGGCTAGCTATTTTTCAGCTGCAGGGAAAAGCTACCCTGTGGTGGGAGGAAGTTAAGATTGTAAAAGGAGTGACAGAGCAGACCATTGGGAAAATTTCCAAAGGTACTACAAGGAGATATATCTGACCGAGCGCTTCTACGATGAAAAGGCAAGATAATTCCATGACTTGCAGATGGGACAGCAAACCATGGACGAATTTATCACCCGTTTTACTTCCTTGCTTCGTTATGTGCCATATATTAGGGAGGAAAAGGCTAAGGTGCAAAGATTTGTTAGCAATTTGCCACTGTATATGCGAGAGAGGATTGAGTTCAACAATCCAAATTCAATGGATGAGGCAATTCATAAAGCCATAATCTGTTATCAACAAAGCAAACAAAAAGGGGAAACTTCTGGCAGAAAGTGGAATGAAAAAAGAGGCTATAAGTCAGTCGGAAGCAACAAGGGAAATTGCAGTGGTGGAGGCAAGGGGAACGGAAAAGGACAAAAGAACAGAACTACACCAAGAACTTCATCCAAATTCAAGACAGCTAGTGAATCCAGGGTCAACGAACAGCCTGCAAGATTGGACAGTGAAGGGGCAACAAGGCCCCCAGTATAGTGTTGGGGCTGTGGAGGGCCTCACTATGTCAAAAATTGTCCACAACGTAAGGGAACTGAACAGTTATCCGAAATCCATGAAGCATCGACAGTCGGCAAGGTAGGACGTAGCGTGCCAAGGATTAATGCGGCTCTGAACGATCGTCAAGTGGAATATCAGCTAGCCATGGTCGAATTTGAAGGTAAAATCTCAGACCTTACCATAGCTGTTTTAATTGACCCTGGGGCCACACTAAGCTATATTTGTCCAAGGATAGAGGAACATTGTAAATTGCAACCTGTTAAATTCAAAAATCCATGGCTAGTTCAACTAACTACAGGGGCCAAGAGGCAAGTAATGGCAAAAAGCAGTGACTGGTCCTTCACAATAGTAGGACAGCCAATGATGGCTGATCTAAATGTGCTTCCTCTTGGTTCATATGACATTCTGATCGGTATGGACTGGTTAGAAAAGCACTGGTCGTTAGTTGACTACAAGACAAATATTATTTACTATCGGGATAAGCATGGAGCTAGGAAGGAAATGTAAGGAATTAAGCAGCCAGTGCAGGTTCGACCAATAACTGCAACCCAGCTAGCAAAATGCATCAGAAAAGGGTGTCAGATTTATGCTATCCAAGTGGGTTATGCTGATTCTAAGGATAAAATAGCCACGTTAGATAACATCCCTGTAATACAGGAATTTATGGATGTGTTTCCAGATGAGATTCCCGGATTGCTGCCAAAAAGGGATATAGACTTTACCATTGAATTGGTACCAGGCGCAGCCCCGGTGTCATGAGCACCCTATAGAATGAGTGTGCCTGAATTGACAGAATTAAAAATGCAACTGCAAGAATTACTAGATAAATACTATATTCACCCCAGCGTGTCTCCATGGGGAGCCCTAGTATTATTTGTCAAGGAAAAAGACGGAACCCTTCGCATGTGCATTGATTACCGTCAGCTGAACAAGCTGACCATCAAAAGCAAGTATCCTCTACCTCAGATCGATGAACTGTTTGATCAAGTGAAAGGTGCAACAGTGTTCCTCTAAGATCGATCTGCAATCAGGTTACCACCAGATCAGGATTAAGGAGGAAGATATCGTTAAAACAACTTTCAGAATGAGGTATGGTCATTATGAATTCGTGGTGTTACCCTTCGGGTTAACTAACGCCCCTGCAACTTTCATGTGCTTAATGAACAACATATTTCATCAATATTTGGATCGATTTGTGCTGATATTTATCAATGATATATTAATATATTCCTGCACCATGGAGGAGCACAAGGAACACCTCAGATTGGTGCTACAGACTCTTCGAGAACACCAGCTATATGCTAAGTTCTGTAAGTGTGATTTCTTCAAGGAAGAAATCCAATATCTGGGTCACGTGATCATAAGGGAAGGAATTGCAGTAGACCCAGAAAATATAAGAACCATAATGGAGTGGCCCGTACCGAAAGATGTAGCAAATATCAGGTCTTTTATGGGATTAGCCCGTTACTATAGATGATTTGTGGAAGGCTTCTCCAAAGTGGCATATCCCATCACTTCCTTACAGAAAAAGGGAAGGGCATTCCAATGGACCCCAGAGTGTCAAAGGAGCTTTGAGCAGTTAAAACATCTACTCACTACAGCACCCATTTTGAGCATAGCTGATCCTAATAAGGACTATGTGGTGTATACTGATGCAAGCAATGAAGGCGTGGGAGATGTATTGATGCAAGAAGGTAAAGTGATTGCATATGAGTCTCGGAAGCTAAAAGAGCATGAGCATAAGTACTCTGCTTACGACTTGGAGTTGGCTGCCGGCATACATGCCTTAAAGATGTGGCAGCATTATCTTATGGGTAGGAAATTTCTGTTGTTGACCGATCACCACAGTCTGACCAATTATTTCAGCTAGCCCAGTTTAAACGCTAGGCAAGCACGGTGGGTGGACTTCTTGAGCAACTTTGACTTTGACATTAAACATTTGCAGGGGAAGGAAAATTGGGTGGCAGATGCCTTAAGTCAGAAGGTAGAGAGTCTGTACGAAATATCCATCATTGTATGGAAAATTCCTTTTTGGGAAATGATAAGGAAATCAGCAAGACAAGATGTTGAATATCAGCAAATAAAACAGCAAATACAACAGTCTACCAGTGAGAAAAATCAGCAAGGATATGAGTTGGATGATGTTGGGATGTTGTACTACAAGAAAAGGCTATATGTACCTGATCAAAACATTATTAAAAATCTGATCTTGGATGAATTCCACATCAGTCATTATGTTGGACACCCGGGTTATCAGAAAATGATCACTACGATTCGAAAGGATTACTTTTGGCTAGGAATGAAGAAGAATGTGGTTGAGTATTTGGCACGATGTCTAGAGTGTCAACAAATTAAGGCAGAACATCAGCACCCAGCGGGACTACTGCAACCGTTACCCATTCTGGAGTGGAAATGGGAAACCATTTCTATGGATTTTATCACGGGACTGCCTAAAACAAGGAGGAATAATGATTCCATTATGGTGGTGGTAGACAAGTTGAGTAAAGCTGCACATTTTATACCTGTGCAATCCACTTACAGGGCTGCACAGATTGCTCATATTTTTATGCAGAATGTGTTCAAATTACATGGAGTTCTGAAGACAATAATTTCAGATCGTGAAGTGAAATTTACATCAGCTTTTTGGAGAACGTTGTTTGCTGACTTGGGGACTCAGCTGAACTTTAGTACAACATATCATCCTCAGACCGACGAACAGACAAAACGAGTGAACAAAGTGGTAGAGGACATGTTAAGGGCCTGTGTAATGCAGCAACTGATGCAGTGGGAAGAATACTTGCACCTGGTTGAATTTGCGTACAACAATGGGTATCCTACCTCGACGCAAATGAGTCCCTTTGAGGTCCTATATAGCCAGAAATGCCGTACACCCTCAAGTTAGGGTGGACCCGAAGACAAACTGAGATTAGGATCGGAAATGCTTAAAGAAATAGAAGATATGGTGAAAAGGGTATGCGCTAATTTGAAAGCTGCTCAGGATAGATAGAAGAGTTTTGTTGACCGAAAGAGGAGGTTCAAGGAATACCAAGTTGGTGACCATGTTTATATCAAAATTCAAGCCAAAAAGAGTACATTGCAATGGAGTGGGTGTGCCAAGTTGGCACCCCGATATTGTGGACCATTCCAAGTCTTGGCAAGAGTCGAGCCGGCGGCTTATCAGCTCGCCCTGCCAAGTCACATTTGGGTTCACAATGTCTTCCATGTTTCAGTGTTGAAAAAATATGTTTATGACCCTAGACATGTGATCAGATGGCAGGAAATTCAGGTGGGAAATTGTTGTTGCAATAGACCTATCAAAAGGTTCATTTTCAAGGAAACTAACTTCGAACGTTGCATGTTGCAGGTCGAACCGGAAGGAGAAATCTTGGTCGAGCCACTGAGCATCCTTGACCGGAGAGAAGTACAGCTGCGGAGACGAGCTATTTCCCAAGTTAAAGTGTAGTGGCAGCACTTTGGGTCTGATAAGGCCACTTGGGAAGATGAAGAACTGATGAAAAGGACCTATCCAAGGCTATTCATGGCTGAAGGAAATCGGGACGATGTCCAATCTCAGGGGGGGAAGATGTAATGACCCTGGAAAATTTGTAAATATTTTATTACCACCGTAGGTGAAAACATTGGACAAGGATTGCTATTTTCCATTTTAATTAATAACACTGTTAACTCTGAATTTGAGTATTAGTCGAGTAATATCAAATATTGTAACTTCTCATTGGGAAGTTGTTTTCTTTTCTTGATTTAAAAAAAAAAACAGTTTCCAGCAGAAGGGGCAAACCCTAACTGCCTTCCCGAGCGGGAAGAGAGGGGAAAAAGGAAAAGACCGGGCTGTTGAGGAACAAACGAGGGAATGATAGAAAATATTATGCTAAGTCTGGTGATGACCAGACAGCATGGGCATGAATGTGCAACAGGTTTGTTGAAGGCTGTGGTCTGGCAAACAAGCTTGGGGGGGAGATTCGGTCTTGCAGACGAATCTCGCGGATGGGAGGAAGACAAACAGAAAACCAGTGTTTACAAAGCTCTGAAGGAGAAAGAGGAAGAAATATTGAACGTATTGGAACACAGGTAAGTACAATTTGTGTCACCCTTATTCTATAAGTTATTGAGTTGCTGAAGAGCTCCATTCAAAGTGGTCTGGTTTATTCTATATGGTCTAGTTTGAATATATTAAGTGGGTTATATTTTATGTAAATCTAGTTACATTCTGTGAAAGGCTTCCCATTTGGGAAACCCTATTTTGGGAAGTGATATTAGTGCAAGCAGAATGACTAAGAGTGTGGGGGTGAACGAATGGCACTCAACCGAAAATGTAGAGATCCCTTTAGTTACAAGAAGGCTATATGCACTGGTTAAGACACCTGTGGCCATATGGACCAGGTGGAAAGACTTAGGAGAGATCTAGAGAACTCATGTTGTGGATAAACCGAGGACCTAGCCATAAATTCATATCCATAGTTAAGTCAAAGACTGTTAGGGGGAAACTGGTATTGTTTCTAGATAAATTTTAGATCAAGTTGCAAACCCGTAAGTTTTAAGTATAGTTATTTCAACAACCATAATAATACTTTGCTTCCAACAAAAATTCTATTCGAACAATTGAAAGTAAACAAAAGAGACTGGAACATTTCTTTCATAACCAGGAAAGTGAAATTGTAGTAACGAGATGTGGTTAACTGGAAGATTTGACTAATACTGAATTTATTGGCTGACCCTCAATAGTCATACGTTTACGGTGAGGTACCCTATATGACAACATGAAAGCAAAGAAGATACAACCAGCGCCTCAATAGGGCCCTTGAGCACCCTAATGGGTCAACCATGGGTTAGGGTCTTAAAAATAGTATGTGTCATATAATGAATGGGCTTTCTCAATCAAACAGAGTATGAACAAGACTTCTGGGAACTCATAAACTTCATTATCAAGCATAGCTGAGTCCTGATAGTCACGTGTAAATATAACAGAATAGTAAAACACTGATAATAATAAAATAAAGCACAATTCTACATTGAAACTATCCAATCTTTCTCAAAAAAAACATGAACGCATATAGAATAATGAGTATAAGAGTCTAACATTCATTCTGGGGTAGAACCAAATGTAGCGCAAAGCAAATTAGATGAGTACAGATACAAGTGTATACTTTACTAAGAAAAATTTAACACACATAGACCAGCCAGAGCAAGGGCTAGCTAGCCATAGCATAATCTCAGAGAACCAAGAGACTTGCAATAGAGTTTTTTTTTTTTTTTTTTAATTCTTGTACCCTTTAATATAACAAGCCAAAGGAAAGAGCCGCAGAGCTAGCCCAACTTGAGAGTTGCTAAATCCTCAATACACAAGTACAGGGAACCGATGAATGTACATTAAACATAACCATAAGCCGAAGCTAAATCGGCACCGCTACTATTACAAAAACCTCGATCTGGGTAGAGGAGTCGCCGAATCTTGGAAACAAAACCGACTACAATAAAATACAATAACAGAATACATGCAGACAAAAGCCCTCACTGGGCAGCAAACTGGGGAGCACCTCCATAACATAAAGAGAACTTGGACGAAATCACTTCCATAAGGGAGCAAACAATTAACTTGGCAGGAAGGAAAACGTGTATGAAGCCGTTGAAATCGGCAAACCCATTAGCTATCACAACCCTAGTATCAAGAAGGGTTTGAAATATGTACTTACCTGGATAAATTGAGCCCATGCCTGGAGTAGAAGCTGTTCCACCCTCATAACCTTCGACACTTGATATTCAAGGTACTGCTCGGCCTGTCATAAGGAAAATGAAATTAGAGTTCGTCATTAAAAAAAGAAAGGCAGAACCATGTTGTAGCTAGTAAACCAAATAGAAAAATATCTGACCTTCTAGGAAAAAGGCTCCTGAGATCTGTGGGGTGGAAGGCGCTAGGCTCGCCCCTGTAAGATGGAACAGGAAGAACCTCTGGCCTACAAACCCATGAATAAAAGGAACTCTCTGGAAGCTAGTTTCAAATTGCATCGAATGAGAGCCAAAACCCGTAAGCGCCATATTGAAAAATCACCCGGAGTGATTCTAGCCATTCGATGGAAGGGAGAGTGTTCCCTCCATCGATTCAATCAGGAATCCTGAGAACGAGGTACCACTACTGCAAACATTAATTCTGCAGTACTGCCAAGTGTTACCAACTAAGATTGTATGTGGTTGAATTTGAGGTGGGCTTAGCTGTCACGCTCCCGGGCGAGTTACCAATAAATGCAGAATGGGGAAGCTTTGTCACCGTACCATTCACACCCAGACCAATGTAGTGTAAATAGACCCGTATGTGGAAGTGTTGGAGTGATATGTATAGCTAATAGAGAATGGGTCGAAAACAATAAATAGACACCTTGGGAAATTCGTAAGATAAACTTAGCCATTTTTTTTTACTATTTTCACCTTGGTTATGTGGAGGTATGACACATGAGGACATATGTCATTGGTGTAGTTTGCGACAATTGTCACCCAAAAAGAGAAAGAGTAGATGATAGCGCAGGTGAACAGTTCTTGGCGTAGTTTGAGGCAACTGTCACCCAAAAGGAGAAAGAGTAGACTGTAGTGCAGGTGAACAGTTCTAGTGAATAGTTTTAAAGGAAACACACTTGTTGTAAATATAAAAATAAAAACACGAATTTAATCATAATCAAATTGCATTAATCTCAAATTCATAATCAAATTGTATTAATTTCAATTTTAAATATACAATTTATGCGGTTTTGGATAGAGGGTGATAGGGTGTTGTGTTAAGAGTCAAGACACTTTTAATATAAAGTGACCAATTTAATTCATCTCATTAATGCAGGTTATATATTAGACATATGAAAATGTAGTTTTCCCAAACTTATATATACATATATAGAACTTTAAAAAAATCATATTAATAGAGATTCAAACTTTTTTTATATTAAAACTAAACTTGAAAAAGAATACCTGATAT
>APFE030458903.1:0-13997 GCA_000404065.3 Pinus taeda
TCCACCTGGATCAAAGTGGTTTTCACCCACATTGGGTTTCCACCTTATATATTGTGTTCTTGTGTGTGATTGTCTACTCTGTTTTTACTATACCTATTACTACTTATATGGTTCTGATACACAGATTAAAGATCAACTGACTAAATAATAAGTTTACAAGTTATACGTTGGTTGCTCTAAACACAGTTGCGTATATATGCAAGTTTCATTAACAGAAGTAGCGTATATAAATATGTTTATGGAAATGAAATATTGTTAAGTTGCTAATACTGATTCACCCGCCCCCTCTCACTATTATTTCCAACAAGAAATCCCCCAAATAGGTCAAACTTGAGATGTTTCCATGCTTTTCTTGAGTAGATTTAGGAGCAAATATCTAGATATTTATGAGTCAGTTCGCTCCTTTGACCTTTAGAACTTCATTAGGATCCACTAACGCTATTCCTGAACTAACAGCTAGAGTTAGTAGGGTCACTAACGCTCCCTTAGGCTTACTGAGAAACTTTATAAAGTAGGTTGTCTGTGGATAGCCAGCGTTAGTGTGGAAAAAAGGCATGTGATCTTAGTCTTTGCTTCAATTATCATGTCTTTCCCCTCTAAGCTGATGAGGGGTTCATTTTGTTGTATAACAAGGACCGTGCCAGGTGAGCTACGTGTAGTTCACAAGATTGGAAACCACAAGACAAGAACAGGACAAGAAATGACACTCACCGTGTAGAACGAAGAATATGAAATGGATCAAGTCATCCTGGATTTGGGATCAGATGCAAATGTTCTGCAAAAACAGACATGGGAGCGAATGGGGAGACCTACACTGTGATGGTCTATGATTCAGCGGATAATGGCAAATCAACAGAAAATAATACCCATGGGATGATTATTGAGGGAGCGAGCGCACTGGCGAATTTCGAAGTAATAGAGATTGTTGATGATAGCAATCCCTACCCCGCGTTGTTGGGGATTGACTAGGCCACTGATATGAATGGGGTAATTAATCTGAAGAAGCATAAAATGATCTTTAGAAGAAGTCACTGCATGTAATTATACCCCTGGACCCTACTGAAGGATCTCGCTATACGGGACCAACTGGCAACTATGAGAGTGATAATGATATGGACTACATCTACGAGATAATAGCATGAGACCAAGACTGGGTGAATCCCACCGCGAATGGAAGAATTACATGGGAGCGTGAGAGTTCCTACACTTTGGATTCCGACGAAGAAGTAGAACGATGGCAGAATTGGTAACATGAAGTAACTACGTTGAATTGTAACATGTTGACGCAGTTGCTGCGCTGCGTGTCGACAGAAGTCAGAGATTTGCCTACTTATGATGGTCTAAATGAGGTAGACACCTTCTTGGATGCATTCAAAAGGGAGGTGTTGGAAAAGCAACGCTTTCAGGCCATGGACTGGGTACTGCAGGCTACGCCTGCAAGACGGTGGGGTACACACAACGGAAGCTTCAATGATTGGCACGAATGTAGGAGAATGATGCGGACACGATTTCGGAAGCCTAAGATGTGACTGATAGACAAGTATAATTGATAGGATGACCTGCACGTGCATCTAGCCAAGTGGACATAGGCCTATGGAGAAAAGCCCCAACCTGTGCAGAGGCACATGTACCCCGTGCTAAAGTACCTGGTCAATAAGCATGTGTTGGGGGGGGCGAACTTGTAGATGGCTCTTAATGTTGGGAATACATTATGTAGGAAGAGCAACCGCGTAGAATCATTCAAAAAAAGTACTGGAAACTACACTGACCAAGGTATGAAATGCATAGCGAAGTGATTGGGACCCACGTATACCTGCAGTGTTATGGGCTTATCGAACGACATGCAAGAAACTGATGGGACAGACACATTTTAGGCTTGTCTATGGAGTGGAAGCCGTAATGACTATGGAATATATCATGCCTAGTCTGCACATAGCAGCGCTCATAGGTATGATGGATCGCAAAGCCCTAGAGGAGAGACTCACACAGTTGGATGACCTCGAAGAAGAGAGATTTTTACCTAAATTTCACCAGCATGTCCAAAAGCAGCGCGAAAAGGCATGGCATGACCAACACATCAAGCTGCACACATTCAAGGTAAACAATCTAGTTTTTTTGTATGATATTAAGTTTGATAAATTTCTAGGAAATTTCAGGATGCACTGGTTAAGGTCGTATATTATTAAGGAGATTATCGACGGAGGTGCAGTACAGTTGGTCAAGTTAAATGGAGAACCCTTCCCAGGAAAGGTGAATGGCAGTCTCTTGAAGCCATACACCGGCGATCCGACGATGTTACTATATGAAAGTGGCACATTCTTAGCACTCCAGGTAGCTGGAAGGAGGTGCGGAACTATAAAATGCTCTGCCTGGGAACTGCGCGATGTCAAGACTGCGTGCAGTCGAGAAGTGTCACAGGGTCCATGACAATGCGAAGATAGCTGCGTTGGCGCACAGGTCTTTAAGGCGAAATTTATGGGTTAAATTCTTGCAAATCTGCCGCCAATATAGCATTAATCGACCGAATGTGGGGGGAATATTTGAATTCAAATTCAAAAGGTGCTATAAATTACAAGTGGTTGTCCAGCAAACAACGCATGGAAATTTGAGAATTGAGTTGTTGCGCACTCAGGTATTCATGAACCGAGACTTATTCGATATTCTGAAAGCGAATTCGTTGTTTGAGAAATTACTAGAGACACTGAGAGAACTGTGGAATAGCACTATGTCAGCACTCGAAGAAGCCATGGACATAGGAGTAGTGATAGCCGAAGAATCCGCGTAGGAAATTGTGGAAGTAGAAGCCCCAGAAAGAACTGGAATAATTGTTGAGGTCCCTAAATCAACACGCACGTCGAGACCCAAGAAGGATAAATAGGCCATGATACCAGTGCACATCTCTCCCAGAAATCCACTAAGGAGAAAGCTCACATTGGAGGAAAAGGGGAAGGCCATTAATTTGTAGGCCGATGAGGAGGAAGAGTTTGAAGAAATCCTGGTGGAGGACGAGGATGTAGAGATGGAAGTCAAAACCTAGGGCATGGACCCTATCACCAGGCTGCCAGAATATGTTCCGCTGCAAAAGGATAAAGCTAAAGTTCCAAAGGATATAGATGAGAGCAAGAGCTCTATACATACCTACTACTCCCAGATGATATTATTTTTTAGGGTGCGCACTTGGGATGGGTTCCTGTATTTAAATTTGAAGATTGGGACCTCACTGACCATGAGAAGTTCCCACATTTAGCGACTGTGAAGCTAATGCACCAGAGCATCGACGCGACTACTGGAATAATCCAATTAGAGCCATGGAAATGGCTCATAGGTGTGGATAAAGCAGAGTTGTTAAACCTGCTCTGGGTGTCACATTACCACCACGCCCTAGTGATTGTTTTTGTTATCAGGCAGTTGCGCTTCTTGGTGCATGATGGGTGCTTGTGGCTGGAGGAGCCCATCCCCATCACAGACCATCTAGTTCACTAGATTACATGGCTACCTTGCACAGGGGGGACCTAGCAAATATTTAGGGAAAAGGTAGCAATTTGGCCCTCGCAGAGGCAATGAAAAAGAAGTTCAAGTTGGAGAAGAAGAAGCGAGGGTATGCCATCTCCAGCATCAACAACCCTGTAGTCAAGGTTGCAACACAGGTATTGGCAGGAAAGGTGATGCAAAAGTGTCACACGGATGAGGTGCCTGTGCCAATGGTTGCACTAGTAGTGATGCGCAGAAGGGGTCTAATTCAACTAGGCAAACTATCTATGCGATGAGTTCCTTACAAACTGTTGCGAGGCACAGGAGAAGGCAAAAACATTTCATTATGCATGGCTCCTGTTGTCAATAGTACTAGTGGCATGGGAGTTGCCCGAAGATAGTCAGTTCCCATCGATCGTGCAGGACCTTCTAAAGGCAGCGAAGTACACTTCGCTATGGGTGACTAGGGACACACAGAGGATAAGGGAGAGCAATATATTTTGGCTGCTTATGGAGATGAACATCCGTATGGGGATCAATCACAAACACGGTTATCGCCCACAGTCTACAACAGTTTGCAGATCTTTTCGGAGTTCAAAGCCAACTTCCACCATGTCTTCATCGGGGTGTGGAAGGACCCTATGAAGACATGGCATGACTTACCATACTTGGCAACCGATGTTGTAATTTCTGTGGTCCTTGAGTCTTGGCCGTCGGAGTGGCATGCTCCAGCTGACTCTGCGGCGGAAGCAGAGAAGTCTGTCACGTAGCGGAAGAAGGAATATACAAAAATGTGGATGGCACAGCTGGTAGAAAAGCGCAGGAAAGAAGAAGCAGTAGCTAAGGCACAGGCAATGCATGGCGTTGCGAAGCTAGCAGAACAGCAATAGAAAACAGTAGAAGAAGAGTGTGAAGGGCAAAATTCACCTTCTCTTGAACGGGAGACAGACACAGAACAAGGTGGCATGGACCCATAGACAATGTCCACCTAGCTCAAGCATCCGTGACCTTGAGAGCAGGTAGGGCCATGAAAGAAAACAAAGGCCTCGAAGACATCTTTCGACCCTATCACCCTTACTGAAGGGGACTTGCATGATATTGGCGAAACAATGAGGGATGTCACCGCGGAGGCCCTCCAATAGTTTGAGGAACAACACCAGTTGGTATTGGGGGCTCTCCAGACACAAATACAGGAGTTGTAGGTGTGCACTCCATAGGCTGGCACAGCATCCACTAGCCTCATAGTCGGCACTTCAGCTACCGAGGAAATGTTGCGCGCCAAGATGACCAACACAATAGTGCTACCAAATGGAGCACTCGTTGCAGATAATGAGGTCGAAAGGCCTATGGTCAGAAGTTTGAAAGGGGTAGGGTTGAACATGGTTGCACTCCCTTGGGAGACGCTCTACCTTTTGTAGGATGGATTCAACGCAAAACTTTGGACCAGGGAGAGTCACGCTCTACAAGTAATGAGCGAGCAGTGCATCAACATTAAGCAGTTGAGCCTGCAGCGCAACAAAGCAGTGGAGCAGAACAAACAAATAGTGTAGGTTGTGGAGGAAGCCTAACAAATGGTCCCGAAGTTGGCCATCCAAGCAGAGGAACCAGTGGAGGCACGCATTCAAAAGTTAGCCATAGGGGTGCGCAATGCAAGAGCAGAAATGGCTAAGGGTCAGCTGGAGCTGAACCTGCAGATAACAGAACTATATTTGAAGGATCAACCTTCAAACCTGACAGAGGTCAGAGAATAGCAACAACCACAGTCACAACAGCAGTGGCGGCATTGACAGTGTAGTGACAAACTGCATAAAGTTGTTCGAACAATCGTTCGAGGTCCTAACCACCCTGCAGGATGAACCGAACATAGAGCGCATAGAGACAGAGGTGCACGAGCTGCAACAAAGATTTGATGAGGTAAAAGGGACCGTACAAATGGTTGCCCTTACACAGAGGCTTGCAAGGATGCAGCAAGCAAAGGCGCTCAAGGAGTAGGTGGATGCCTCTCGGCATAAAGAGGCATTTTTGAAAGCGCACCTACAGCCATGGATCGATGAGGCTTATACAATTACAGCCTCCATTGAAGCAAATCTTGCACAACTGCAAGCAACTCAGGAGAGGATTCAGGGCATCATTTCAACAATAGCAGTCAATGAACAATGCATGGAGGAAGTCTAGCAGGAAGTCGCTCAGTGCACTGTCGAACTTGCAGGAATCCAAATAGAGTTGGGAGGTCTTCACGCTAAGATCCCCACACCTACAGATTCAATCGAGGGTGAGTCATGATGTTTGTGTCGGGGGCCTATTGGGTGCGAGATCCCCCAAGGAAATTTTTTGGGCTTAGAGCCCATATTTTGGTCCAATGTTGTAATTCCAATGTAAAGACTCCACATTTTGTGGGCGCAGAGCGCGTAGTTGTTAAAGAGTCATGGGTTTTTTGCCCTTATTTTGTTAATGTAATGTCTGCTGTAGAATATCTACTCATGGTCCACAGACCATGGAATTGTATAAATAGAGCGAAGCTCTAAGTAGTCAAAGGCATCTAAGATAAGATAATGTAGATGTATACGAGATAGTTATGAAGTGTAAGTCTAAGTTTTGGGTCATAGCGTAGGTAGAGGCTTTGCAGCTGAGTGCACAGAGGCCTAGTAGCCTGCAATTGAGTGTGTGGATCCCTGCAGCTTAGTGCACAAGATGAGTCAAGTCTATAATCATCTGGAACCATTAATAAAGAGAATTTTATATCATATTTGTGTCCTTATTTCATTTTTATGCATCTGTTATATTGGGTATGAATTTCACTTCTAATGCTTATATGATGTGTGAATGTGTATGACTATATTGGTTAAGTGGACGCAAGTAAGAACATTTGTTTACGCGAAGATAATTAAGATCTTTCAATAAGATAAGTAAGTTACTTAGCCTAGTTTGGGAAACAATGCAGTTCACTGCCCTAGTAGTGCAAAAGCATCTCAGCCCCTGATTAGGGTTGTGCGATGGTCAATTGTAACAGATTGCAAAGGTGTTGAAGGTTAGAATAGGGCGTGAAGCGGCATGTATGGAGGCAAGTCTAGTTGGAATAAACTGACATCACATCCATCTCAAGGGTGTGGAAACTTGATTCCAGCACCCCCCGTACTGCTTTGGGTGAGACTTCAGTCCATGCTCCGTGGGCTGATATCGAAAGGGCCAGTAGTGTAGGGATTTGTTTGGCTATCTAAATCTGAACCTAGGTTAGGCCCCCATAAGCCAACATTTCTTAAAAAGGAATTTCACATGCTAAATAAGAACTTGAAAAGTTCTCAAACCTTAGATGACATCTTAAGTCATCAAAGGTCTCCCCTTGATAAATCAGGTATTGGCTATGTAGGTGAATCCTCAAGAAATAATGATAATGCTTCAAACATCAAGCATGTGAGGAAGCCTGGAAGAAATGTTGATTCTCCCAGTTCTAGCAAAGGAAAGGAGAAGAACAAAGACAACATTAGAATAAATCCTACTCCAAGAAGACTTGCAGATGGTGTCAAGAATACAAAAGGCAATGAATATCATCAAATAACCCCAAGGAAAAAAGACTTCAGAAGTGCATCAAGGAAATCTTCATCTCCCAGTTACCAAAGTATATTTCTTGGTTAGTTCTATTATTGTACAAACTTTGGGAACATGGCAAAATATTGTAGGGCATATCACAAAGACAAATATAATGGTCCCCATTAATATCCTAGAAGCAATTTTGCAAGAAGAAGTCATGATTCCTCATTCATGAACAAGGTGGAGTGCTTCAATTTCCATAACATTGGACATATGGAACATGACGATAACTTGACTTGGGTCCCTCAACAAGCTAAAACTATGTCAACCAAGCCAGATAAGAAAGTTACACAAGTATGGAGAAGGAAGCAAATTGGATCCAAAATTCTCTTGATCATTCCAACCTGTTAGGTTCCTATACCAATAGGAGTCATAATTTTGAATAACTATGGTGAAACCTTGTAATATTGTACATACCTTTGCTTTCTACAAATTTTTTCCATATTAAAAAAAAATTTAAAAATGTAAAGAGGGTATGTCCTAAAAGAATAATCAAAGGACAAAAAGAATGAAAAATATATGAACCCCAAAAGACAAAAAGATACCATGAAAGTGTGCAAGTCAAAATGCCACTACTATTTACTTTTATGCATAATAATGATTGTGTGCAGCTTGTCACTCATGCCACTATCCATGGTAATCAAATTGTTTAATCTTGATTATAACATGCTTTGAATTTTATTTTTATAGTTAGTGAATAAAATCTGGCCAAATAGTGTAATCTTGGCAGATCATTAGATAGGTAGAGTGAATAAAAGGAGCTCATCAGCTTAATTTGAGCCCTTGGATGATATAAGGTTAGAATTAGATAGCTTTCTTTGTAAAAGAAAATAAAAAGATTGATAAGGGTTTGCTAGCCTAAATGCACCCTAATAAAGTGAAGAAAAAATGATAGGATGAGTAAGTGGGCAAGTAATAGAAAGGTTGGAAAAATATCATGTGATTATGCAAAAATAGTTATGTCATTATCTTAAATGCAATTTTCAAAATTGCATAAGTAGTGGACAAAGCAAAACAATGGTTCACAATATGGTTTATTTAACACCCCAATCCTTCATTTTAACCCCTATAACACTCACTAATTTCCCTTTCATAATAAAAATATTAATACCTATAGTTCTTTAAGTCAAAGAGGCTCAGAGAATTTCTCTGACTTCTGGTGGGACTGGACCCTCGGCTTGATGACTTAAGAAGGAAAGGTGTTAAATTTCCTTGCATTTCATTCATCCCCCTCACAAAACCCCTTTTCCTAAGGTTAAATTCTTTTTTCCTAGGAAAACCCCATGATAAACATATTTTATGCAAAAAGCCCATCAAATGCATTTATCCTAAGTACTAACTGTATGGAAAGCACATAATGTTCATATACCTAAGTACAATGCCCCTTCCGCTCATTTCACCTCATATTAATTTTTTAATTAAATATATAAAATTCCTGAAAACCCATTAGCCCATATATATTTAAATCCTTCATATAAAATAACCCCACTCCTTAGTTTAGTTATAAACTATATGACTACCCTATATCCCACAAAATATATTAAAACCCCTCCCACAGTCCTTAATCCCATATTAAAGCGCCCCCGATGAGACTAAGCTTTAATCTAATCCTATACTACCAGTGATTATAACCATGGGCCCCTCGAAAGCTTTTTGCATTAAATTCTCGTGCAACTCCATCACCCGACCACCGTTGATCATCCTTTCCCCACATCTAACAACCCATAGTCATATTGGTCGCGCCCAATGGCCGTCCTTTACCCACCCGATAAGGTGGTTTTCCTCCTAACCCCCAATGCTATGTGGCACACAATGTATGGAATCAAGCAACTCCTCCCCAATACCGCCTGCACCACAAAAGCGGTGCAATGGCCCTCTTAAGCCGCTTTCCCCATTTTGACCAAAAACCGCCATTGTTCATCAATCAATGAACCTGCCAAAATTAATTTTTTTCTATATAAGCCCAATTACCCCTCTTTTCACTCTTTTCGCACATTTGCCATTTGAGAACTCATAAAGCCGTTGTGACCCCTGCAAACAGCAAATTTGCTCACAGACCTCTGCCATTTCTCCATAGACGTTGCAGATAGCCCATCTCATTCATCAGTCCGTAACAAAACCGTACGGATCTTTGCAGCCTCCATCAACCACCATTTACAGTCAATTTCACTCAATTCTAGGTATTTAACCGTGGAAAACCAACTCCATTGTCAAATTCCAAGTAAATTCACCCTTGTAACACTGTTAATTAAGATAAAAATATCAAATTTACTTTTATTTTTACACTCTGAGCCATAACCATCTACAAAATCGTTATTTCCCTAAAAACTTTGAATTACCCCCACACTCAAAACCACAAGAACGGAGTATGGTTGCCCCAATTGCAATGGATGTAAGGCCCATCTCTACACCTCACTTAAACCTAGACAACCTTCCTTTAGCTGATAAATATTTCCAAATAAAATATACCACTTCCATAGAGCCTCTGCTCAAAGTACATTGCCAAAGTAGGGACAGATACCCTCAACCATCCAATGAGATTGGCCTTTGGGAGTCAAATTTGCCCAAATACCAGTTCTCCCAAGTCCACATTTTCCCAGAGATTGTCCACTACTGTCATGCCAATTACATCCTTAGTCAGAGAGCAGTCACGTCCCCAAACCAAACCATACTTTTCACCATCACTGCTGAGTCCATTAATGAAATGTTGTAGCTCCAACCAGGGCCAAACCTAACTTCCATCTCAATTGGAGACTTGTTCGACCAGTATCCCAAGCTTAGTTTTGCAAAATTGGCCTAATTGTTCCAAACCTTCATTAGAGAAGAAAAACACATCCCTAAGGATTCCCCTCCATATGTAGCTATTATTTTTCCCCATGGGGCCAGAACATTGTAGCCATGATATCTTGTGTTTTGGGGCACACCACTAGTGAATACATTCATGAGTTAATCCTTGCCTTCATGTCCATTTACACTCCGGGACAGCCTCCTGCTGTCATTTATGACTATGCCCAATTTATAGTTGATAGGATGCATGAAAAAATTCTTAGAATGAGCAATGAAAGAGTTTTCAAGTATTCCTCAGTCTTATATCATATGTTCTTGTATTATCAACTTGATAAGTTCCCATTCACCCTTCAGAAGCTGGACACCAAGGGTCAGCCCAGGTCGGTCATTTTTTGGACCCCACTGGTCTACCACTCTCAGTCTCCATACTCCTATTATAATTTCATTGATTTATTTGTACACCCAGTTATAGCAATGTTGACTGGAAGCCCTCCCTCTAGAATCAGTCCAGAAATAAAGAGAGTCCTCCAACTTTCCAAGCAGACCAAAGTGGGTGACGGGTACCTTTATCAAAACCATATAGAAATCAGAATATATAGTTGCATGCTTGCATCATATAGGTTGCCAAGATACCTCCCCATGAGGTTGTTTGCGTTGGAATACTGTAGAAAAATCATCAATGCAGATGAAGTAAACTTCATGAATGCCAAGAAGAAAGCCAATTTCAAAATAAAAGATCAATTAGGTCCCTTCATATGCAATTCCAGAGAGGCAAGGAAAGAGGCAAACCTAATTATGCAGAGAATGAAGCTCCAAAGGAGTTTTGTTTGGAGATATGACCCTTTGGAATTCATTACCAAGAAGAGACAAAAGGGTCAAGCTAGGACCTTTCATTCACCATCCCATAGTTGAAATAGAAGCCTATGCCAACTAAACATAATGGGTGGAAGGTACCCTAATGGACCAAGATAGCACCAAGGTAGACATAGAGAAAACTCTCATTGATCTAGAAATACAACTTAATGAGGGTTCTTTCCTGTAGGTATCAGAGCAATCATACCAACTAGAGACAACCATGAGTCCCCCTCCAGTCATGCAGACTCCTCAAAATGAGGAGAATAACCTAAATAGAAGTAGGGAGGAGGCCACTACATCAGTAAGAGAAACCTCATACGCTCAGCCAGAAGTTACAAGCAAAGAAAAAAGGCAGAAAATGAATCATGTCTCTGAACAGGAGGATACAGAGGGCTCAGCTAAGGTCACAAACACAGAAGGAAACAGAAGCAAGCCTACCACTCCATCTGAAGGCATGTAAGAGCCTTCCACATCACAAACTCAGATGTTGGAAAGGCATCTTAGTGTGGAAGTCTCTTCATTCAGCAGGCCTACTGACAAGGACCAGGACATCAAGGAAAGATACAAGGAAATCAAAGCAAGAAATGAGAGGCTTAAGGCCCAAACTTATGCTCAGTACCTAAATTTGACTCCCACCAATCAAGAAAGGCTAATTCCAGCCTTTGACATTAAATAGGGGAAGTTGCAAATGTCATTCATCAAACCTACAGTTCAACGGCCAAAGACAGCATCTGATTTCAAAAAGGTAGATTTTGAAGTGTTGGCCAGGGACATTCTTCCCATAGACCAGATTGAACTGCACAAACAGGCTAGACAGATGATATACTCCACCATGACAGGTAAATCCATATCTGCTCATCAGCTACAAAATTCTTTAAACAACATTTCAGCACAAGTTCAGTTAGAGAAGGCATCCTCACAGGCCAAGGATACCAGGATCAAGTCCTTAGAGGACTTAGTGATTGAATTGGGACACGATCCCAAGGATATAAAAGCCACAGAGCATCTTATTGAAAAGAAGAACAATGATATAGCTGCATTGAAGAAACAACTAAGAATACCTCAGCTGCAACATCCACAAACATTGGAAGTCCTAGAATCCCATCAAGGGCATGAAGAACTCATGGAATTAGTCTTAAAGTAGAATGACCAACTAAAGGAAACAGAAAAGGAGTTGGATGCTTTAATTCAATTGAAGCAAAGTGACATGGCCACAACTTCCAAAGATTTCATCCCTACAGTATCCACAGTAGTCCCTTCTACACTGGCAGCTTCATTAGCACCTACAGTTCAACCTGCCACAGCATTGCCAGTAACAGCAGAATCAAGAACAGCAGTAAGTGCATCAGGAGAGAAAGTAGCAGAATTAGTCAAATCCATGGAAGAGATGTCTATCCAGGCCACAGAAATGAATAGATTAAAAGAAAAGGTGGCAAATTTGGAAACAGACTACAAACTTGCCCAACTTATACAAAAGGAAGAAGCACAAAAGTCCCAAAGAATGAGTGAAAGGATTAAAATCCTAGAGAAAGACTTGACACTGGAGCAACCCCTAGGGCAAACCAAGGAAATGTTGTGGGCCAATATCATTGACTCCGTCAAGGATATTTGGCCCTCAATTCAAGTTATTTTTTAACAAACAAAGTTAGTAAAGGAGTTGGGAGATAAGCTAGAGGATGCTAATAAACTCATCTGTTTCCTCAACAACAAGAATAGATATGAACTCCATGAGCTAAATATAGAACATAAGACTGCGACCATTTTAGAAATAAGGAAGGTCCTTTCGAAAAGGAACCTTATGCTTAATTTAGAAGAAAAGTGCTACAATATGCAGGTAGCCATTAATAGGTTCAAGGCTAAATTCCAAATTTTGAGGGAGAAAGGTCTACCCAATCCTATGGTTATCAATGACAAACTCATGACACAATTGGACTATGATAACAGACTAAGACAGTTGTGAAAGGAACAAGCAAGCACTTCATCCATAAAAGCCCTGCCAATAGGAAACGTTCTATACAACACATTTGAGAACTCATTTTTCCTTGAGCATGGGATAAAACATTTATTCCTCACCAAGCCCAATTTTTCCAAGTATACTGAAGCTGACGAAATCTATAGAAGAATGATGAATGTAAAGTTACCTGATGCAGAATGGTGGGAGACAATGGTTGATTTACTGTGATAAATTTACAAGCAAATAGTTATTGCACAGTAAAAACAGAATAGCCAAGTAAACGGGTGAAAACAGCACATCAGGGTCAAAGAGTATCAGCTGAAAGGTAAAAGTTAAAAAAGACTCCAACGTGAAACACTACAACAACAAGCCAACATAAAAGGTTACACTTCAACGATAAAGGCCAGCACAACCATAATAAAAGGGACAGCATGAAACAGTTCATTATTTGTCTCTATCTTCTTGCAAGAAGATATTTGTATTTCTTAGAATAAATCTCGAGTTTGTTTTGAGATATTTTGTAAATATTTTTTGTATAAATACTTCACAATTTGAAGTATGTAGGGTGGATTCTTAGACATTTCTATAGACTTTCTTGATTGAAGACTGTAAGCTATTGTATCACTATTTGGACCAGCAAGCTGGATTAATGAATAATGTCAAGACATTTCAGTGGATTCATGTGTAGTGAGAAGTACAGACAAGTATTTTCCCTTGTGATTGTTATCTTTATTTTAAAGTTTTCCATAATCTTTAATGTATCTGAAATCTGAATGCTATAATATGGAATGATATCTCATAATTTGCTTCATTTCACTCTATTATAACTATTATGCATTTTAATGTTTTCTACAAATTATCTAAATTAAGGAATTCTTAGTTGCTCCTTAGCCTAGGTAGTTTTCCTCTAATCTATAGTAAAGGATTATTAATTGCCCTTTGCTCATGATTATCCTTTGTTCCTCATTTTGATCCCGGTTTGAGGATTCTTAAGTGCCCTCTCACCCTGGTTAAGATCATTTCACCCATTCGACCTAAAGACCTGTATTTTACTCTACTAGCTTGCCCTTTGAACACTCCCTTTAATAAGTTAATTCCAGTTTTGTTGCCCTTCATTGAATCCATAGCCCAATGGTCCAGAGACTTCATTCTATCCATATGTTTTAAGGATTCCACCATCCAACATTCAATACAAATCCAAAACCCCCTGAAATTCAAGAACTAGCCTAAAATCCCAACAAACAAATTTAAATCACATAGAGAGATCCCTCTCTAAGTCATAGGTTGGCTAGAGCCTATACTTAAAAGATTAATTTGTGGTTACCTTAGTGTTTCCCTTCTT
>APFE030458904.1:7699-20201 GCA_000404065.3 Pinus taeda
AAGGAATTGGATAATGGTGGAGTCGTTGGCTTGTCTACATGGAATGGCTTCAATCCACTTAGTGAAATAATCAGTGGTTGTCAAAATCCACTTGTGCTGGCCTGAGGAAGAGGGATGAATTTCTCTAATGAAGTCGAGACCCCATTGTTGAAAAGGTTTCTCGGTTGAAATGGGCTGAAGGGGCAAGGGCAGTAATTTTCTTTTTCCTTCAAAGATTTGGCATTTGTGGCATGAAACAACAAACTTCTTGACATCTGCAAATAGAGTGGGCCAATAATAACCAGCCCTTAAAATCTTGTCAGCCGTGGATTTCCAATATAAGTGTCCTCCACAGTCCCTTGCACGGAATTCTTTCATGATGCTGTTAGTTTCATTCATAGTCAAACAATTAAGCAAAACACCTTCATGATTTTTCCAAAACAAAGCACCATCTATGACACAAAACTTTGAGGATTTCATCCTTAAAAATGTTTTCTTGGTTCTGGACAATCCTAGGGGAGCACACAGGTTTAACAATACAAAGAAAATATCAGCATACCATGGTGATTGCAAAAAGGTTTCACTGATCTGTGGAGTCGCTAGCTCCGGTTCATTGTCCAGTTGATTAATGTCTAAGGCTTGGAGATTTGTTTCGGACATTAGTTTGGCTAAACCTTGTCCTTTTATCAGCTTGGTAGGTTTTATTTCAATTTCGTATTCAAGGATGCTGGAAATCCACTTGCCTCTTTTGCCTTCTAGTCCTTCTTGAGTTAATATATCCTTTACAACAGAGTTAGGGACATAGGCAATCACGTGGGAGTATACGATGTAAATTCTGAAACCTTTGATGGCTTTGACCAGGGCATAAGCCTGCTTTTCCATAATCTGATATTTCAAGGGTGCATCTCTCAAAGCTCGGCTGAAGAAAGCAATTGGCTTTTCATTAACTTGATCATCTTTTTGTAAAAGGACAACATCTATGGTGTGCTCGGATGCAAAAGAAAAAATGATAAAATCCTTTTCGAATTGAGGACTGGTGAGGACAGGTGTTTGAGTCAAGGCAGTTTTGATGCTCTCAAAAGCCTGCTTGGTTTCAAGAGACCATTTTACCTTGGCATCCTTCTTCAACATGTTGCTCAATAGCCTTATTAGCTCAGCTAGGTCACAAAAAGGCTATAGATCAAATAATAGTCATGTCAAATATTATTTGTGACATGTTGCTCAATAGCCTTATTAGAGTCTATGGATCCGAACCAAATTTGAAGGTGGAGGCATGTCAAGGATTGCGTGAACCTTAAATGGGTCAAGTGTAATTCCGTCCTTAGAAGCTACAGAACTAAGCAATCGACCAGAACCAACACAAAATACACATTTGTGTGGATTGAGTCATGTTTTGTAGTGTTGGCAATGTAGAAATATGGCTCTCAAATGTTGCGGATGATCAGTCTGTTTTCATGAATGAGCTGGCAGATCATTGAGATATGGTTGAATGATATGTTTTATGTCATGGAAGGCGTAATTCATTGCCCTCTGAAATTTTTCCCCTTCATTCTTCAAACCAAAAGGTAATTTATGATATGCAAATGTGCCCCACGAACATATGAATGCAATATTTGATTGGTCCTGTGGGTGAATATTGATTTGATTGTATCCGAAAAATCCATCCATGAATGAAAAGAATTCACATCTGACGCATTCGTCAATAATCTGGTTGATGATGGGTGTAGGACAGTTGTCCTTTAGACATTCTTGATTTACATCCCTATAATCGACGCACACTCTAATTGTTCCTTGTTTTTTCATTACAGGAACAATATTCAATACCCAATCAGTGAGAGGAATAGGGTAAATGAAGCCAACATGAAAATTTTTTTCAACTTCTACTTTAATGGCAGCAACTTTCTTTGGATAGATAGGTTGAAGCCATTGTCGTACTAGTTTGACATCTGGATACATCTTGATTTCATGTTCAACAATTATCGAGCCAATGCCTGGCATTTCTTCGCATGACCATGCAAAGACATCTCTAAATTTAGGAAGTAGAGCGTAGTAAATTTCTAGTTCTGACAGAGAACAAGATTTTCCAACGTGTATATTCTCTATAATATTAGGCTTGGTCGAAATATTAATGGCAATAGTTTCTTCAATGTTGGATAGATTTCACTCGGAATCTACTGTATTTACCAAATCTAATAAAAAATAAAAAAATGAAAGATGATTGAGGGTGTTTGCATAATCTTCATTGTCATCTTGAAGGTGGGAACGATGGTGGTAATCTTCCCATGGTGTCTCTCCTGTCATCATTAATTAGATGATTCCTTCATTTGTAGAATGTACATGAGACCAAGGATCAGAAGAGGTACGATATTGTAAATACCTATCTAGCCAAACACTCATCGAGTGCTTATTCGGGTTTGCCGCCCAAGCCTAAAAAATTGATTGCTATAGAGATTCGATGGGGCTTAGTGGCAATGCCTCACGATGATCCTCACTATCAAAATGGTCGGAATTCTTCTTAAACTCAGATGATGTAGAAGAGATCATTTGACAGGTTTCCACTGTGGCCACTTCCACAAAACTAGATGGAGGCGGGAGGGCAAAAGTACCCATTAAGGACGAGTCTTTTAGGAGACCTACACCAACATTTTTATGCAATTGCAAACTTCCATGGATCAATGGAATGCTTCCAGTAGCTTGTGAACTGTTAGGAAAAAAGGTTAGTTGGTCAACGATTGTTATTCCACCTTGGAAGGGAAATGCAATCTTTTTAAAATATGTAGACACAACGACAACCATAGCATAAATCCAGGGCCTTCCTAGTAAGATATTGTAATCAAGGTTTCCATCAATGACCTCAACTTCAATCTCTACTATCTTACCCCCAAGTTCAACTTGTAAGCTATTTAAAATCCCATACAGAGTGTATGTTCTTCCATCGAATGCTTTTAATGTTGTTGGTGATTGTGACAAGGGTGGTGAACCAACAGTTTTCTAGCAACTCATTGACATAATACAGGTAGATGCCCCCTCATCAATGATGGTGAACATTTTTATTGAGGGCTTTTACCTGTATAAGGAAAGCGAGTTGGGCTGGTAACTGAGGCATATATCCTTTATGATTAAAGGCCACAAGATTGGAATTCGTTGGATCAATCCCACCTATTGTTGATAACAAAGCCTGCTTTCAGGAGGGACGATTTTGCAATACCTCAAGTGTCGACATGGTGGATGGTGATTGAGCCAGATCCTCCACTATATTATAATTTTGAGCAACTCGAGCATAAAGATTAAATTTCGATTTATGTACGACTTCCTTTGGCGGCTTTATAGTTAATTCAGGGATAATTGGTGGAACAACTTCTGGCGAAGTCATTGTCGAACCGCTAGGTTGATCTGTGGCCTCGTTGTTTGATGATGATGGATTTCCATAATCTTTACTCCTTGTCGACATTAAAGCATCATTTTGTTTGTTTGAGATGGATAGCATAAGCACTTGGGATGTGGAAGCATGATTGATAGTAATTAGATTAGTTTCTGGGTTTTGAAACAGATTAGTCAGCATCGCTAACATATTCGAAACCTTTAAAAAGTTTGAAATCTCAAATCGATGTGGAAAATCTCTCGTATAATACTCCTCATTACATATAAAAAATGGAAAATGAGGAGGTTTCTTTGGCCCAGTAGGGTTCTCAGATGATTTTTCAGAAGTTGAATTCTCCTATTTCTCTTATTATTTTTCCCTTTCTTCTTGCCCCCTGGTTGCTTTGGATTCTTTCCCTTGTCAGAAGACAGGGCATTAATCTCTGAGGCAAGAGGTTTATCATTTGCATTCTGACTAGAAACATCAAGAGCTTTACTAGATGGACACCTTGCAGTTTGCGTGCCCGAGGCATCGATCATGCCGTCACCAGCATGAGAGTCCCTATTCGATTTAGGAGGAGGTGGTGTTAGTGTCAGTCTTTCCAGCTTTCCTCCAGTGATCAAATGTGCTCTTACAAAGTTATTTTGAAGTGTCAAGGTCAAATTTTGTCATTTCAGTGAGTTTTCAAGCAAAATTTGGTCACTGGGCATTAGGTCTAGGGTTTGCTCTCACTCTTTTCAAAGTTGCCCAAAGACCCATCCATGTCATCATTCAACTGAGTCTATCATCATTCATAGGGTTGTCATTATCATGTCAGTGTCTAATGAGTCATTTTACATCTTGTTCATGCTTTAGTTGTGCCTAGGTAAGGTCATTTCCCTCTCCTAGGGTTTTGAAGCCAATTTCTCTTGGACGGTCAAATCATCAGCAAAACTTGTATCCATATGTTCATACACCTTCCCCTATACTTAAAGTACTTTACCAAATGCTTCCCATCACTGAGATTCCCCAAATTCCTCATTTTTCCACAAACCTTAGTTTTTAGCTACAACTTGGCAATTTTCTAGGTTGGGCCTGTGTTTTGCCCTTTTGGACCCTTTCCCCTCACTCAATCTTTGAGATTCCACTTTCCCCTGCTCCCCAACATCCCTCCCTACTCCCAAAAATTTCCTCAAGAATTTAGAAGCCCCTTATCCCCTTCATTTCACTTCATTTCGACCAAAACCCTTGTTCCACACATCGGGATAAGTTTCACTAAAATGATGTTTCTGAGCAATCAAAGATGATTGTTTCAACACTGAGAGAGGTTTTTGTCCACAACATGCCAAGGAAGAAAAAACTCCTTCACTTTTTGCACAGGTGTCATGGGTTTAAAGAAATGTCAAAAATACCGGCGAGAACGAAGGTGCTCCAAGGATGGTTGGCCAAAGCACAAAAACAAAAGAAAACGTCCGATCCACTCCAAATTTTGGCCAAAGCCTCTTTGACTGAGCATGGTACTTGATTGGGGACTCCCAGCCCAAATTTCAAGAAATTTGGAGAAAATTTTGTCATTTGTGAATTTTTTGTGCCAAACAGGTTTTCTCCATTAACGGGTCTCACCCCCCGTGAGACCCTTCATCCCGGCAACTCCATTTTGCAAAAACTCAGCATTTCCAGATTTTGCATGCAAAGTTACACATGCTCATCAAAGGAATTGAGATTTTGTGAAGTTCTGGGCCTCCAGAAAGTCAAAAAACATGGAAAATTTGACTTTCTGCCACTTTTTTGAACTGCAGAAAGCTGTCTTGGGAGAATTGATTTTTGATAGGGCAAATGAACTCCAAATTCACAAATTCCAGTTGGGTTGGAACGTAGACTCATAGACCTTTCCAAAAAGCCCACGTTTTCTCAATTTGGCCACCTGCAAGTTCCCCAAACATGGCTCCAAAAGGGCGCGACTCGTCAGGCAGAATTGTCCAGAAATGCACTGTACAGCCCAAAAAACGCAGATTTGACTCAGTTTGACTTTTTGAGGTGAATGATGATTCTCTTTGATGTAATTATGGTACTTTTTAGACACTTTTACCCTTATGTAACTCTTCTAGAAGATCCATTCATGAAAAGGGTAAAAATTAAATGAATGAATTGGTTTCCAAGTTTATAGAGGCAAGTTGTTTTGACTGCCTAGTTTGTAGTGCTTAGTTTAGAAGTGGTTGAAACAGCTCCTAGAATAGTGAGATCGACCCATGGAGGCAGGGAAAGAGGTTAGTTCATCTATATTATGTACTTTCTTGCTCATTTTCATGGTTGGACTCTTGAGGGAGAAGCTATCATTGTATTATTTCACTGTATCTCTGCAATTTTTGGCTAAGGAAGACCAGGGTTTTGCAGTCCTTTTTGGGATTCTTGTGGTTAAAAGTATTGATGGTGTGTTTCTCTATGTACCTGTAAGTGTGTTATGTGAATCATTTCCTTTCTTTTACTTCTGCACATTAAGAAAACGAAGTGTTAAAGTAAGAATTCATGACTGTCATGCTCTGCTTTTAAGTTTGTTTAATTTCAATGTTTTCTACTGTTTAAGGAGAATTCAAAGTTATTGTTTGCTCTCCTTAACTCCTCATCTGTCATTCCTAATCATCCACCTCAATCAAAGGCATCAATATTGTCTCCTACCTCGCCCCAAAGAACCCCCTGCAGAAACTGTGTCCAATCCCCGCACCCAAAATTGCCATCCCCTCAATTTGCCACCAAAAACCCTAAAAACCCCAAATCAACCCTTTTGATCAGTTTACTAGCCTAAAATCAGTGTTACCCTATTGGTCATCTCATCCATTGAAGATTTTACTGAGATTGACTGGGGAGAGCCTTCTCCTGCCCCGTAGGGCTAGCTATGAGGCTAAATGGTTTTATGTTGCCTTGAGGTTTGCCTTTTTTAGCCTGAGGTGAAATTTCAAGCGTTAACAGATACAACACATTCTAATAACATATGTACTAGAAAAACTGAAATAGTTTAATTGTCTTAATACAGGATAAAGCAACATGCATTACAAGTGTCCAAAGAATAGCCTTACAAGAGAATACAATACATGTGTGAAAATGTGATGGCCTGTTAAATGCTTGTGACTTAAGCGAAAGTTCCAAGACACATTCGTACACCATTACATTACTAACCTCGATAGTGGGGCGTTGGAGCCACTGCTCGCTCCTCAAAGAAAAGAATACATACTCTCAAGACTATGTGGGAGGAGCCAAGGTGAAAAGTCCTTTGCATGTACAAATGAGGGATATATATAGCCAAGGGTGAAACTGACCCTTGTGACTGTTCGACTTCCCTCATCACTATTTGACCTACATGACTCTTCAACTTTACATGTGGGTCTCTTGGAATTCCACGTTACATTACATTGATTAGAATGGTATGGACCACAGTAGCGATGTGGCCAACATGACTCGACATGACAATGCTGATATGTTCATGCTAATGGTGGTGTCCATGTCAAGATACAGTGTTGCTGAGTGATGAGTGTGCTCTTGGTGTATCATAGCTTCACCTCCGTATGGCAAGGTGTGCAAAGTATTTGATGGTCTTGGTGTTCGCTTGATAGTTCATCCATGTGCATGTGTCTCCTTTTCTTGCTACTTGGTACGCTTCATGTGTTCGCCCATTTGCAAACAAGTATCCTAGCATGTGCTCCTTGTTCATCCCATTTCTCATCGCACCATGTACCTGCAATCACTCATGACGAGACGACATCAAATCCAAAAATATCCTAGTCTACCATGATGCACCATCTGTCGCTTTCGGATGTAGGTGACAGGGAGAGAGGACAAGGCTCCAAAACTGCACAGAACACATTTTAGGCCAGGATGCACGCTTCGAGGCAATATCAAGGAAAATCGGGTAGAGTTCACTGGGAGGCTGAGATGAGTAGTTCGGAACAAAAGTGACCATCTTTGGGATTTGGATTGACTGGAGGGTAGGACTGTGCAAATTTTTCAGGGAGGTAGTGCAGGCAGTAGTGAGGACAATGGCAGTGAAAACTATGCAAATTCTTCGGGGAGGCTGGTAGCGGGTTGCGAGAGCTTGCTGGCCAAAATTGCGTAGAACTAGGATGCTGGCCCGCAAGACATGTCTGTGCAATTTCTATGCTGATTGGAGTGTCGGGAAGCTAGAGGATAGCCCAAGAAAACTGTGTAGTTTTCAAGAGGAGCAGTAGGCCGACTAATAGGGGGATTAGCTGATAGAACTGTGCAAATTTTGAGGACAGTGTAGTGACAGGAATCAGGTTTCTGTTCTTCATGTTTGTGCAATTTCATCAATCAGCGAAGGTGAGCATGCTGGAAGCTTTTGTACAATTTTTTGGAGGAGTGAAGTCCGGGGTCACTGCCTGGTCAAACTCTCTGGTTGACCAACAAGAGGATTGATAGATTTTCTTACGGGCAACACAGATTGAGATGGCTTGCTCAACAACTTCTGCGTTTTTCTTGGTGACAGTCAGTCGGTTTGATTCCAAGATTGTGCAATGTAGATTTCCTAGGAGGCAGCCTCAAGCTCTGTGCAATTCTGGGTAGCAGTACATGATCACTGAGGGTTGAGACTGCGCAATGCAGCTCAGCGCAGGTCTGGCTGATGGAGGGTGGTCTAGTCGATAAAATTTTGGAAAAATGGTTGTGTGTGAGCGAGTGAACTCGTGAATACATGACCTTGTGAACACACACTCAACATGACTAGACAATAAAGCACCTCAAACTAACAAGCCACCATATGATCAGTGTGGCTAACTGCAGGATTGTCTAATGGTGAAAGAGACAAGTGCGACACTTTGAATAGACCTTCGGATGACCTTGACGACACTTATGTGACAGTTCTTACAACATTGTGTGAGTGCGATAGATGTTTACATAAGGAACGCAACTCAAACATAGACCTTCATCATCACGAAAATGAGGCTGCAAGCATGACATACCAATCAACATGCTAAAGATGACAGTTGGTCAAATGAACGAAAAGAAAGCAAGACATGTAGAGGAAACACGTGAGATGATTTTTTTTGTTTTTGCGCACATGCATGTTACTGCGGAGACGATGATATGACAATGACTAGCAATCCTGCAAACTCAACTAAGAGGTGTACTTCAAAAGGTGTTCTTTACTTACCATACTTACCCTCAAGATGCTCATGCATCTGATGGAGTTTACATGTAATCCTAATGTTTTCCATTAATTGGTCCCTTGGTCCTTCTCCTCAACTCCTTGGGAGTTATCTCAGCATGTCACATTTTCCTATAGTAACTAGGCGATGGATTGACGCGGTTTCAGAGGAAGCGACTGCTTCCGGAACTAGGCCCTGAGAGGCATATCTGCATATTTTCTGCATGCAAGACCAACAGGACAACTTGGAAAACACTATGTAGTTTTGAGGCTTAGGGCACTGCTATGGGATGGGGGTCATGGGAGGACACCTCTGTGTAGTTTCTGAATGCAGGGAATTTGGACTGCTCTATGCATTTATGGAGAGAAATGTTGGCTGTCTGACTACTCTTCGCATTTCTGGAGAGCAGTGTTGGCTGGGTCTCTGTGGGCTGCGGGGTTTCAACAGGAAAGGGTGGAAGCTTGATGGAAAGTTGCAAAAGCAAACTATAAAGTTTCGGGAAGATAAATGAGGCTAGGTTGCTTAGGAAATGGCTAAGTGTGAGATTAATGACATAGATGTAAATAATGATAGGACTTGATTGTGATCACACACAGACACTTGGTGACACAACTTAGACCATCCAAAATGAATAAGACATAATTTTATTGATGCAACAAATTTTGTGACAAGAGTGTGTGAAGTGAGTTTGAAACATGTCTATGTGATGACCACCACTCATATGCACACAATTCCCTTGAATCAAAACAACATTCCTTTTGCATGACAAATAACAACCCCTAAGCCCAAAGATGACACATGCAACATAAAGATGAAAACACGGAAAACTCTTAAGATCAAGGAGGGGAACTTAAAATCATCAGCTTACTGACAAGCGACTAAAAATGATCGATCAAAGGATCCAAGGTAGTCTCCGAAATTTGCAAGCGAGCCAAAATTTTGAAGGGTGGTTGTAGCCACTATAACAAAAACATAATAACATCATTGTAGGAAATTTCAATACCACCATTCATGTTTGGGATAATAAATGGGGATCTTTGATTAGAGATCAGTTTAGAGAATCTATGGAAGACCTTATCTCATCCCTTGACTTGGTAGATCTTAAGCCCCTTAAGGAAAATTCACCTGGTCAAATAGACATCTAGGACCTAGCCACAACATGGCTAGACTTGATATATTTCTAGTCCACAACTCCCTGCTTGAAGAAAACATCACTCCATAATCTCAAGTCCTCTCTTGGGTTGTAATATACCTTTCTCTAATTCTCCAAGTATTCTAATGTATTTAAAGAATGATAATGTTGGAGAAACAATTGGCTATATGGCCAAACTATTTGATGTAAATATTTTTGATGATTTAAAATATAAACTGCTAAAGATGAAGATGAGGACATGCATATACATATATTGAGTCTAGAAGGTTATCTTACTTAGGAATCAAATGAATCAGATTAGGAAGATTTCCAATCTTCCCTGAATTTAATGGTCTGATCACTTGATGTGTTGGCTAAGCTACCAATTGTTGCAATTAGTTATGAGGAATGGGGAAAGAGGCATGAGAGTCACCTATGCCTGGGTTTCATACCCCATGGTAGCTATATTTATTTTTCATCCTAAGAAAAAAACCATGGACCCCCTATGTGAAGCAAAATGATTATGGGGAAGAGAGTTTGTTATGAAAGCAGCTCACAAAAAGGTAGAAAAGATAGATGAACGCCTTAGAAATAAGCCTCTTCGAGGGGCAACCTCCTTTACATTACACAAATGAACAATTTTTGGATGATTCAAATGACAAAACCTCCTTTCTATATATAGGAGTCTAAGGGGTCACAATATAACCAAGCTGACCTAAAAATAATAATATAAAGGCACAAAAATAAGAATAGAGGGATTCTATGGGGCACAATAATAACAATATGGGGACAATAGGGGCACAAAAATAACAATACGGGATACAATGACAGTAGTAATGGGCGAATCACTAGTATTATAGGGACCTAACATGCCCCTCTCCTTCAATAAGTGTTGTCCTCAACGCTTGAGTAGTTTTGGCTGCTTATGTATAAAATTTTCATACTCCCATGTGGAATCTTCAGCAGCTAAGTTCTTCCACTTGATGAGATATGCTGAAATTGATCGATTTCATAGCTGTCGAGTTCTTGTTTCTTTGACTGCTTTGGGTTCCAATACAATTTTTCCTTCCTCATCATATTCTGGAAATATTGTTTGAACTGGAAGCTTGACCCATATAACCTTCTTTAAGCATGAAACATGGAAAACTGGGTGCACCCGGGAAGCTACAGGAAGCTCCAATTTGTATGCCATAGTACCTATCTTTTGCAACACCTTGTACGAACCATAATACTTTGGTGATAATTTATTATCCTTCTTAGCTTGCTTGAGGGACATTTGTTTATATGGTTGTAGCCATAGGAATACCCAATCACCTACATCAAAACTTCTTTCGCTGAGATGTTGATATGACTGCTGTTTCATTCTATTCTATGCCAAGGTGAGGTTATCCTTTAAGAGTTGGAGAACTTGTCACTGATGCTCGATGTGATCCTCCACTACTTGAACCTTAGAATTTTCTCTTAAATATGATGTGATGGATGGTGGATGATATCCATAAAGTGCCATAAATGGGGTCATTTTTGTTGCAGTATGGAAGGAAGTGTTACACCACCATTCAGCCAGAGGCAACGATTTGACCCATTGTTCCTGTTTATTAGATACAAAGCAACGAAGATATCCTTCCAAACATTTGTTTATTATCTCACTTTGCCCATCAGATTGAGGATGATAAGATGAGCTATGAGCTAACTGAGTACCAAGACAATAAAATAATTTTGTCCAAAAATTTCGAGTGAAAATGGGATCTATGTCACTTACAATAATCTTTGGGTTTCCATGTATCTTTTGAATTGTTTCCATAAATGCAATAGAAATTTTACTCACTTTAAATGGATGAGATAATGTACAAAAGTGTGCATACTTGGTAACTCTGTCAACTACCACCATGATAACACTCTTTCCTTCAGACTTGGGTAAACCTGTGATAAAATCCATCAAAACCTCCTCCCAACGTTGGCTTGGAATGGATAAAGGTTGTAATAGTCCCGAGGTATTAATTGTTTCAAATTTATTTTGTTGGAAAACCAAACATTTAGCCACAAAATTTTGAATATCTGATTTAAGGCCATCCCAAAAAAAATCCTTCTTAACCTTGTGGTAGGTTTTTAGAAATCCCGAGTGTGCTCCTAAGGGAGAGGTGTGCAATTCCCTAAGAATCTTTTGTTTGAGTTGGGAATTCTTACATAGGTATAACTGATCCTTGTACCATAAAGAATAAATTTTCCAGCTAAATGTATCAGATGTATTGGGATCTTGTTGTATCTTTTGAATGAGTGCCCATACTTCCTCATCATTCTTCCATTCATCCCTTGCTTCACTTATCCAATATTGATCAGACTTGTGGGGTTAGAAATATTACTCAGAGGGTTACTAGAGGAAACAATTTTAGACATGGGAGATCTAAAATTACATATATACATCAGATTCATTGGAGAAGGCATTCAGGTTGGCAAGAAAAATGTAAAGAAAAATTATGGCAACAAGGAAGCCTACCACTCACAATCATAAAGATGGAAGTGTTACTACCCCTAGCCATCCACAACCTACAAGGTTGACGCCACAACAATTGGAAGAAAAAAGAGCAAAAGGGCTTTGTTACAGCTGTGATAGCAAATACACTAAAGTTAAGTGTGCAGAGAAGAAATTATTTTACATAGATTGTGAAGAGGAGAAAGAAAAGGAACAAGAAATGTCAAAAGAAAAAGATATACACCAGGAATAAACCCTAGAAAAAGAAGAAATGAATCCGACCATATCTTGTAATGCATTGGCTGGAATTACCACTCCTCAAACTATCAAGATAGAAGGGCATATCGAGAAGAAAAAGGTAATAGTGTTGATTGATTCAGGGAGTACCCATAATTTTATTCATTGTAAGATAGCCAAGGAATTGA
>APFE030458904.1:20528-100623 GCA_000404065.3 Pinus taeda
GGAAGGATCATGTCCAACATGTTGACATGGTGCTCAAACTATTGGAGGAGAAACAATTATATGCAAAAATATCCAAATTTTTCTTTGGAGTACAAGAGGTGGAATATTTGGGTCATATTATATCATGAAGGAAATGTTATGAAACTAGCTCACAAAAATATATGAAAGATAGATGCACACCTTAGACATAAGCCTCTTCGAGGGGGAAACCTCCTTTACATTACACAAATGAACAATTCTTGGATGATTCAAATGATAAAACCTCCTTCCTACATATAGGAGTCTAAGGGGTCACAATATAACCAAGCCAACCTAAAAATAATAATATAAAGGCACAAAAATAAGAATAGAGGGATTCTATGGGGCACAATAATAACAATATGGGGACAATAGGGGCACAACAATAACAATAAGGGATACAACGAAAATAGTAATGGGGGAATCACTAGTATTATAGGGACCTAACAGAGTTTGGAAGTGGAGAATTTTGTTTGGGCCAAGGAGTATTGCAACAATTTTGAAGACAACGAGAGACCCAAATAATGTGTACCCAGACCATTGAGAACCCTATGAACCTATAACTTGTGTGTATAAAATTAGACTGAAGAGTCTAGGTTTGACTACTGATAATTGGGGAAACCAGTGGGAGAATCCCTCCATTTGATTTAGGTTACAAAGAAGAACTATGCCATGTGATTGTGTTGTTCATGTGAAGCACAGTATAAGAGGGAGGACCACCAAGGGATTGTAGGAGAAGAAAATGGGTCTCCCTTCATGTTTTGTACACCTTAGTAGCCATACTTACTTTGTATTAAGCACTGACATAGAGATTCAAAGCTGTTAGGTCCCTATAATACTAGTGCATTCCCCTTATTTTTATTGTTAGTGTAGCCCCCTATTGTTATTTTTGTGCCCCATAGAAGCCCACTATTGTTATTTTTGTGCCCTTACATTATTATTGTTATGTAGGCTGTGATTATATTTTGACCCCTTAGACTCCTATATATACCAAGGAGGTATTACCATTTGTATCATCCAATAAATATTCATTTATGTAACGTAAAGGAGGTATTCCCCTCAAAGAGGAAAATTTTGGAGTCATTGTTCTATCATTTCTTTTGTTATTTGAGTTGGTTTCATAACATTTGGTATAAGAGCTTTGGATTCTAGGGTTTTGCTTCTTCAAAACAAGTCATCTTGGAAATTTCGCTATAATTTTTTTTTATGAGGCTTTAAAAGCTTAAATTTAAACCATGTGGAGCCAAAAGATTGGTGAACTTCATGTACAAATTTCAAATCTTGTTACTCTATATTTTCAGAGATATGATATGAGGAAGTTAGGATTTTGGCAGGCTCCAAAATTCCATCTCAAACAAGTGACCTAGGGAAAATCATCATAACTTTCTCTCTAAGCATTAGATTTTAATTTCATAAAAATTCATTGAAATTTCAAAAACTTTAGGTTTTTGGGTATCATTTTCAGGGCTGAAGGTTGAAACAATGACATGTGGCACTCCGTACAAGTTCGTTCTACTGAACCAGTCTATAATCAAGTCATCGTGGGAGATTGGGAATAACTCTTTATTGAAGAATGTAATCTCGGTTTGACTTGTGGGGTTAGAAATAACATTGATAGGGATACCAAAGGATGAAATTTCAATTCTTGGAGATCCAAAATTACTAAGATATAACAGTTTCAATATCAAGCTCCTAAAAAGCAAGAAAACAGTGTGTATTTTTTTTAAATTTGCATAAATTCTATTTGAAAATTCAGTTTGAAGTGATTCAAAGAGCATAGTGAAGCATAGATATTATTATTTGATTCAAAAATGCCTTGAAACAAAAAAAATGGACACACCCAGTAAGCAACTAGAAAGCTCTTCTATGACACATGAAGAAGAGGAAGAAATGCAGCATGACATATCAAATTTACAATACCAAGTGCAACAAATTTTGCTCTCGCAAAAAGTAAAAAAATAATAATTTGACGCCATGTTGAATTTTAAGGTATATGGTATAAAAGTGGACATGGGAATTAATATATATGGTATAAAAGGGACATGGGAGTTTTGAATGATGGTTTAAAAGCAAACATGGAAGCAATGATGAATGTTAAGATAAAGGGGTTGAAGGAAGGTTTGGCAAAGTTTCTAGAAGAAGGGCTTCCTAGTGGTGGCAAGGTAATCCACGAAAATCATGATGAGGATAAAAGGAATATTAATTATGATTTTTAGAGACTCCAATGTTGGGTTTAAGAACCACCACATTCCAAAGATCGATATGATGAATTTTGATGGCAAGGATCCGATAACATGGACACTACAAATGGAGCAATATTTTGATCTCCATGATGTGAAACACACACAAAAAGTATGAATGGCATCTTTATATTTAGAACCCAATCAATTTGTATGGTATCGATGGCTTTGTTCTCGTAAAACACCAGTCACTTAGTCAATTTTTACAGAGGAAATGATATCGCATTATGAGGATACAAATAACAACACCTTATTTAGTCAATTGATAAGTCTCAAACAAAAGGGTTCAATGGCAGAGCACGATGAAGACTTCCAAATATTGAATACCAGGGTAACTGATATTCCAAAGGAGCTTAGGATTGATGTCTTCATAGGTACTTTGAAGGATAACATCCAACATGAGGCTCACCTTTGGGGACCTGATTCATTTCTAGAATGCATTCAAGGTGGCAAGAAAAGTTGAAAGAAAAATTATGGCAACAAGGAAGTCTACCACTCACAACTATAAATATGGAAGTGTTGTTGCTCCTAGCCTTCTACAACTTACAAGGTTGATGCAATTTTTTTTTAGGAAAAAACAGAAAAAGGGATTTGTTACATTTGCGATAGAAAATACACTAAAGGTCATAAGTGTGCTGAGAAGAAATTATTCTACATAGATTGTGAAGAGGAGGAAGAAAAGGAACAAGAAACATAAAAATAGGAGGATATACACGAGGAACCAACCCCAGAGAAAGAATAAATGAAACCAACCATATCTCTCAATGCATTGGTGGGAATTACCACTCCTCAAACTCTCAAGATAGAAGGATTTATCAAGAAGAAAAATGTAGTAGTGTTGATTGATTCAGGTAGTAGTCATAAATTTATTCGTTGTAATATAGCCAAGGAATTAAATTTCTTCCTATATCTAGAACCAGAGTGTCAAGTGATGTTTTCAAATGTAGGAACTATAAATTTCTCTGGAAAGTGCCATAATATCAAGCTAACCATGGGGAAATATGTAGTGAATAGTCCAATGCTTTCCATTCCAATGGGTTGCTCTGATGTTGTGCTACGAGTCTAATAATTACAATATTTGGGGACGATAACTTTTAATTTTCAAGAAATTTTCTTGATTTGTTTTTGGAAGGAAAGCAAGTTGAATTAAGGGGTATTGTGGGGAATATAGGAAAAATAATAATATCTAATGGCATGAAAAGGATTTTGAAGAAAGAACAATGGGGCATAATTGCACAATTATGCTCACTAGAGGTTCAAACATCAAAATCATTTATTTCACCAAATCTCCAAAAAGTCTTGGACAATCATTCCAAGGTATTTGAGATTCCAAAAGTCCTCCCACCTATTCGTGATCATGATCATGCTATTCATTTGATTCCAATAAGTGTTCCTCCAAACATCAGACCTTACAGATATCCCTGTGCCCAAAATAGTGAAATTGAACATGGTTGCAGAAATGCTAGAGGCTAGTATAATTCAACCTAGTCAAAGTTCTTTGTTTGCTCTCGTAGTATTAGTGCACAAGAAGGATGGATAATGGCATATGTGTCTAGATTATAGGAAACTCAACAAGCTCAATATTAAAGATAAATTTCCCATTCCTGCCATTGATGAATTTTTGGATGAATTACATGGAGCAATTTACTTCACAAAGTTTGATCTTTGTTCAGGATATCATCAAATTAGAATGAATATTGAACACATTCCAAAAAAAACATTAGAACTCATGGGGGTCATTATGAATTTTTGGTCATGCCTTTTGGACTTACTAATGCACCTTCAACATTTCAAGGTTTGATGAATTACATTTTCAAACCCTTCCTCAGGAAATTTGTGTTAGTATATTTTGATGATATACTAATCTATAGCAAGTCTTGGAAGGATCATGTTCAACATGTTGACAGGGTACTCAAACTATTGGAGGAGAAACAATTATATGCAAAAACCTCCAAATGTTTCTCTGGAGTACAGGAGGTGGAATATTTGGGTCGTATTGTATATCATGAGGGTGTTAAGGTAGACCCTAACAAAATTAAATCCATTAAGGAATGGAAAATCCCCACAACCATAAAGCATCTTCAAGGATTTCTCGAGTTGACAGGGTATTATCGCTAGTTTGTTAATAATTATGGGAGAATAGAAACACCTCTAACAACATTACTGAAGAAAGATGGATTTTCTTGGACTCTAGAAAAAAATAAGGCCTTTGAAAATCTTAAAGAAGCAATGTGCCAAGAACCGATCTTATCTACGTCTGACTTCACAAAAACCTTTATTGTGGAATGTGATGCCCGGGGAAATGGAATTGGTGTTTTTTTAATACAAGAGGGAAGACCCATTGCTTTTGAAAGTAGTCCAATCAAAGGAAAGTATTTACACAAACCTATTTATGAGAAGGAAATGTTGGAAATACTGCATGCACTAAAGCAATGGAGACCTTACCTAATGGGAAGACACTTCAAGGTAGAAATAGATCATGATGGTCTTAAATAATTTTTGGAAAAAAAATTATCTTTAGGAGAGAAGAAAAAATGGGTCACAAAGATGTTGGATTATGACTTTGGAATCATCTACAAAAAGGGGAAGCAAAATTTTGTTGCAAATGCACTCTCAAGAAAGGATGAGGATGTGGAAGCATTGCTTTGTGCCATTTCTATTATCCAACCTAATTGGATAACCGAAGCAAGGGGTGAATGGAAGAATGAAAAATATGTGTGGACACTCATTCAAAAGTTTCAAAAAGATCTGAATACATCTGATACATTTAGCTGGAAAAATGATTCATTATGGTACAAATATCGCTTATATATTTGTAATAATTACCAACTCAAGCAAATGATTACTTTGGAATTTCACACCTCCCCCTTAGGTGGGCACTCAGAATTTTTAAAAACTTACCATAGGGTGAAGAAGGAATATTTTTTGGGATGGCCTTAAATATGATATTTAGAAGTTTATGGAAGAATGTTTGGTTTTCCAACAAAATTAAGTTGAGATAATTAAGACCCCAGGTTTGTTACAACCTTTAACCATTCCAAGTCAATGTTGGGAGGAAGTCCCAATGGATTTTATCATAGGTTTACCCAAGTATGAAGGAAAGAGTGTCATCATGGTGGTAGTTGATAGACTTACCAAGTATGCACAATTTTGTGAATTATCTTATCCTTTTAAAGCCAGTATAGTTTCTACTGCATTTATGGAAACAATTCAAAAGCTACATGAAAACCCAAAGATTATTGTAAGTGACAGAGATTCCATTTTCACTGGAATTTTTGGACAAAATTATTTTCTTTCCTTGGTACTCAATTAACTCATTGCTCATCTTATCATCCTCAATCTGACGGGAAAAATGAGATAGTGAACAAATGATTGGAAGGATATCTTTGTTACTTTGTATATGATAAACAAACATAATGGGTCAAGTGGCAACCTATATTTGAATGGTGGTATAACACTTCCTTCCATACTACAGCAAAAATGACCCCATTTGTGGAAATTTATGGATATTATCGACCATCCATAAAATCATCTTTAAGAGAAAATTCTAAGGTTGAAGCAGTGGAAGATCACATCAAGCATCAACAAAAAGTTCTCCAACTCTTAAAGGATAACCTCACTTTGGTACATAATTGAATGAAACAAGAAGCATATCAACATCGTAGTGAAAGAAGCTTTGCTACAGGAAATTGGGTATTTTTATGATTAAAACCATGCAAAAAAATATTCATCAAGCAAGCTAAGAAATATAATAAATTATCACCCAAGTACTATGGTCCTTACAAAGTGTTGCAAAAGACTGGTATTGTGGCATACAAATTGGAGTTGCCTACATCTTACTGAGTACACCCAGTTTCCCATGTTTCATGCTTAAAGAATGTTATTGGTGACAAGATCCTAGTTTAAATAGTGTTTCCAAAACTTGAAGAAGAAGGAAAAAACATATTTGAGCTTAAAGCAATCATGGAAACAAGAACTCAATAAATATGGAATCGATTAATTTCAGAGTATGTCATTAAATGGAATAACTTACCCATTGAAGATTCCACTTGGGAGGATGATAATTTTATACGGAAGCATCCATAACTACTCAAATGTTGAGGGCAACACTTTTTTGAAGGAGAGGGGCATGTTAGGTCCCGACAATACTTGTGTATTCCCCTTATTGTTATTGTTAGCGTAGCCCCCCATTATTATTGTTGTTCCCATGTATTCCCCATGTTGTTATTGTTGTGCCCCATAGATTCCCACTATTGTTATGATTGTGCCATTACATTATTATTTTTATGTAGGATCTGATTATATTGTGACCCCTTATACTCCTATATATACCAAGGAAGTATTACCATTTGTATCATCCAATAATTGTTCATTTATGTAATGTAAAGGAGGTTTCCCCCTCGAAGAGGACAATTTTTAATTCGTTGATCTATCTTTTCTTATGTTCTTTGAGTTGGTTGCATAACAAAAGGTGATATCCCTGTTTCCTAGCCTTTGAAGGAGATTGGCCTTTAATTTCTACCCATAATTGAACTTTGGTGTAATACCTTGAGTGAAGCATCCTTCATGCATTGGATCTAGCTCAGGGGTGGCTAGCCGTAAGAAATTTGTAGTGTAGTTGTGCCAACCATTGGGTGGAAAGTGGCATTCCTTCCTTCGCTTTACATCAATTTTAAGAGCAACAACTAAGTGCATTTCCATCCTCGACAATGAACTATAAAGGTTTTTGAATACTCTATGTTCAAATGCTAAGTTGAAATTACTATGAATGCATGCATTAGAAGGCTGCTAAATGTTGTATTATCTTATTGAACATGCATGAGAAGAAATTTGAATGAAATACTTAATGTACTTGGATTTCCTATGTATTCCATCCATGAATATGAATATTGTATGTAATTGACATCTTTATCCCATGTTAATTGAGATCGTTGCATTTTTTTGCTTATATATGGAGATTTAAACAAGGGTTGTAGTATCTATCCTCTAAAATGTTTCATGGTATGTTGTATACCCCTCAATGGAGAGATGTTTCCTAGCCATAATAGCCTCATGAATGCGTCCATAATGATATGTTACATAAATTGTATGGATGTGGTAACCCTATGGCCCAAAGGTGGGAGACTAGCCTGGTTAAAGGCAGAAATTTGTGTTGGCCTCAGATAGATTGTGAAGAGCCAAAAGCATTTGGGTAGCATCTATGAGTTTCTTAAACTGTGGATTTTGTGGAGGCCTTGACTTTAGCTCTTGGTCATATGCATCATGAGGAGGCAAAACCAGAAACTAGGTGAAAGGAGGGGGCTTATTGGCATACAAGCCTCCTTCGATGGATACAATAGTCAATGTATAATTTTTTTTTAATATAATGTCAAGGCCAGAGTGTCAGTCCATCACTTGATGACCTCATATTATTTTTTACCAAATCTGTCAACTAACACCTTAGATATCTAGGGTATTGGGCATTTGAATATGTTGAAGAGTGACATCAACATGATGTCACAACAGTGATGTGACAATGCCATGTGGGTGACATGTGTCACCAAAATACATCCATTTTTGCATTCCAACTATGAAAAACATGACATACATGTGGCACACATCATAGGTGCTATGTGGCAGTCAACACATTAGCATGTGCCATGAGTTAAGCGGTCATGTGTCAGACATGTTACTTAGCAACATGTGGTGGGTTGTGATTTTTTGAAAAAGAGATGAGGTGGAAATATAGGTAGGTCATCGACCTCTCGGCCCATAAGTGTTTTGTAGGGATTTTCCCATTATAAATTTTTTGTCGGTCCTTGATAATCCTCATTGAAACCATGCCATATCAACATATTAGTTAATCTAGGGGACAATGGCCATATCAGCCATATTGATGGACCCAGGGGTCAATGGCCATATCGACCATATTGATGGACCTAGGGGTTAGTGTCTTTTTTCTTCCAATTGTTGTGGTGTCAACCTTGTAGGTTGTGGAAGGCTAGGAGAAACACTTACATATTTTTAGTTGTGAGTGGTATATTTCCTTGTTGCCATAACTTTTCTTTAAACTTTTCTTGCCACCCTAAATGCCTTGTCTAGTGAATCAAGTTCCCAAAGGTGAACTTCATGTTGGATGTTATCCTTTATAGTCCTTATGAATACATCAATCCTATTCTCCTCTAGAATATCATTTACCCTTATATTGAAATTTTGGAAGTCCTCAATGTGCTCCGCTATTGAACCCTTTTGTTTGAGATTTATCAATTGGCTAAAGAAGGTGTATCTCTTTGTATCCTGATAATGTGCTATAATTTCCTCTGTAAAATTGACCAAGAAATAAGTGTTTTATGAGAACAAAGCCATCGATGTCGTACAAACTAATTTTGTTTTAAATATAAAGATTAAATGTGTTCCCTTTGTGTTCTCGGCACATAATGTAGAATCAAAGAATTACTCCATATATAGTATCCATGTCACCAGATCCATTCCATCAAACTTCCTTATATCGATCTTTGGAATGTGGTTAGTCTTCAACCCACTATGTGAGTCTCTAAAATCATAATTTGTATTCCTTTTATCCTCATCATGATTTTTGTGGAGTACCTTGTCACCACTAGGAAGTGTAGATTTTTACTTGTAGATTCAATAGCTTATGTGATATGCTAAAACACAAGACAAGAATCTACTCTACTCTTTAGCAGAAACCAAAATTGATCGATGGAAACAATAGAAAAAAAAAGAATAATTTCAATCGTACATAACACAATATTTTTCTGGGGAAAGAAACTGCTAAAAACCCCGACTATCTATATCGCATTAACTAGAAGATCTGAGAAGAAAACACAATTCTCCTTCAACCCAAAGAATTCCTACACTAGTACAATCTAACTCTTTGCCTCACAAGCCAGCTCAAGCCAACACTTAGCCAATTTTGTTGCCTGCCAAGCCCCTACTTCCTTGCGCAATTCCAGAGAGAATTAGCCCATATTTAATTTGGAAATTCTCCACCCATGACTGTGCAATCCATCCATAGGCCCTCAACTGATTGCATGCACCATCTGTACAACTCAGGGAATTATACAACTGATAATACACTATCCCTGAACTCTAATATCAACTAGGTCTTCCTATGAACTGACATGGATGAGCTATTTATGAGTGAATCTTCAGTTAACTGGTGTAGCATTGAGGATGCATGGGTGCCCATCCCCATGACTAGACCTCCTACTATTTCCTCCAACAGTTACAATTAGTTTAACTTACTATAACTCAGTTAAACTAAGTTAATTAATTACAACTCAAAAGAACTCAACCTGGGCCCCTAAAATTTAGGGATCACTCTACATGACTCTAGATAGACTTCTAACTCGAATTTCCTAAGCCAACTAAGTCAAATAACTTAGTTAACTATTGCAAGTTGCTATGAGAATAGAATTTCAGTTTAAATTCTCAAATTAATTCAAGGACAAATTAAATTGGAATTTCTTGTTGCTATTTTTAACACTCCTTCTCAACAAGAAAGGGATTATCTACTACCTAGATCCTTCCTCTTTGAAACTCAAATTTGCATCTTGGCAAACCCTTTGTCAAAATATCTACATCCTTCTCCTCTGTGGGAATGCACTCCTTTGAATGGTTCATGAGGCACAATACTTGCTAAGGTTTTGCAAATGGGGTAGCAAGCTAAGTGGGCTAGACTATGGGGAAAACTCCACAGTTAAGCACGTTTGAGCCAGAGGCGATCTGGGATGGGTGACCTCCCGGGAAGTCCTGGTTACCGGGTGCAAACCCCAGAAGTGATGATTGATGCTATGTGATTCATTTCACTAGTTTCAATCCCACTTCTTCACCCTTGTTAGCATCACCCGATGCAATGAGTGCTAAGTGGACTATTCAAAAATCATGAGAAATTAGTCAGTTATGACTACCTATCATGGAAATGGTCATAGATGAATGACTTACTTAACACAGTTGATCCCAAAAAATGATATCTAATATAATGCACCGCGAAAACCTCCAATATTTCATTCAAAAGAGTGAATAGCTCTACTTGAATGGTTCATGAGGCACAATACTTGCTAAGGTTTTGCAAATGGGGTAGCAAGCTAAGTGGGCTTGCCTGTGGGGAAAACTCCATAGTATCATGGAAATGGTCATAGATGAATGACTTACTTAATGCAGTTGATCCCAAAAAATGATATCTAATATAATGCACTCCGAAAACCACCAATACTTAATTCAAAAGAGTGAAGAACTCTACTTGAATGGTTCAGGAGGCACAATACTTGCTAAGGTTTTGTAAATGGGGTAGCAAGCTAAGTGGGCTTAACTATGGGGAAAACTCCATAGTATCATGGAAATGGTCCTAGATGAATGACTTACTTAACACAGTTGATACCAAAATATGATATCTAATATAATGCACTGCGAATACCCCCAATACTTAATTCAAAAGAGTGAAGAACTCTACTTGAATGGTTCATGAGGCGCAATACTTGCTAAGGTTTTGCAAATGGGGTAGCAAGCTAAGTGGGCTTGACTGTGGGGAAAACTCCATAGTATCATGGAAATGGTCATAGATGAATGACTTACTTAATGCAGTTGATCCCAAAAAATGATATCTAATATAATGCACTGCGAAAACCCCCAATACTTAATTCAAAAGAGTGAAGAACTCTACTTGAATGGTTCATGAGGCACAATAATTGCTAAGGTTTTGCAAATGGGGTAGCAAGCGAAGTGGGATTGACTGTGGGGAAAACTCCATAGTTAAGCGCGCTTGAGCCAGAGGCGATCTTGGATGGGTGACCTCCCGAGAAGTCCTGGTTACCAGGTGCAAGCCCCGGAAGTGATAATTGACACTATGTGATTCATTTCACTAGTTTCAATCCCACTTATTCACCCCTGTGAGCATCATCCGATGCAATGAGTGCTAAGTGGACTATTCAAAAATCATGAGAAATGAGTCAATTACAATTACCTATCATGGAAATAGTTACAAGTGGATTTTATATGCATGATTATTTTTTTATTTAAATTCCATTATGAATGTTTGGAATGTGATTTCATATATGAATATGGAATGTTGATGTTCTATATATTCCTGATTAATGGTAAATTGATATGTTAATGCTAAGAAATGTAAATTTTTGTAATGTTGATTTCTAGTGCAATTTTTGAGAGATGGTCAAATTATTATGCCTATCTCATAAGCTTGAATTCAAAATAATGGCTTGAATATAGTAGATGTGTAATCTTTGTGGTTGACTAAGCCCTTGTATAAAAAAGAGGTGAATAATTGATATGGGCATGTAATGGTAATGTCAGGAGAGATAACTATATATATGTATATATAATACATATATATGCATGCAGGACAATCTAAGTGTGGTAAAGCTCAGGAGGAATAGCTTGCATCGAATGCAAGCTCAGAATAAACACACATTCTCTCTCTCACTCTCTCATTCTCTCTTCTCTCTCTTCTCTCTCTCTCTCTCTCTCTATATATATATATATATATATATATATATATATTATATATAAGATATAGATATATGGAAGGACTGGGTTGAGTGTAAATTAAGCTCAGGATGGGGTAGTTCTATCAATTATAAGTCGTAGTGTATGCACTGCCAGGAAGGGATTACATAGAGGTTTAATGTCGAGCACTAGAGGACAACCCTTGACAAATATGGTATAGGCCGGATAATTCCTTTATTTTTAGCAGTCCCCCAACTCAGGTTTAATATCCCTATATTTTGACATGGAATTCCCAACCTATGTAGCACCTTTACAAATATGTATGGAGTTGCAGGAAGAACCCCAATAGTATGTTACCATTGGTGCTAAAAAGAAGTGTTCATACGACTAGGGGTCGTGACCAACACATAAATTCCTAGTCCTCGGCATTTTAAAATGGACTACATTTGTGCCCAAAAATAAACCCTGGGGGAATTTACGTGTTGGGGTATTCCTGATAAGAGAAGGGAAAGGATATCATCAATTAATGGAAAATTAATCAACGGAGGCGAGCTACACATCAACTGATGGTGGAGATTCAATAGCGGACCCCCATACCATGTTCAAAAGGGGAGGGGAGTCCCATGTTTTAATATTGACCATCAAGATTATGAATGCATCAGAACCATTGGATGGAGGCCTTAGAACTTTGAGCGAGAACCACAATAGTGGACCCCCCCCCTCCCCCTTGCCATGTTAATGAGGAGAGTTTTGCGTTTAAATCAAATTTGTCAAAATGATGAGCCTTTTTATCTATTGGTTGGAATGGATCATGGGGCCTTGGGAGCTAAGAGGTTTTGAGTGCACGCCCCTTTGAGTTTTGGCTAGGAAAAAAGGTCGAAGTTAATAAACCCATTAGAAACGCTAAAATTTTGTATAACGGAGAAATCATGTTTCGCAAAGTCTTGGTACCCAGGGCTAGGTATAATATGAGTGGGCTATAGGGTGACATGGAATCATGGTGGTATGCCACATGGCAGTCAAATTCAGCCCTTTTGAGGGGCCAAACAGCCCAAAAATGGATGATATGTGGTGCTCTCAAAGGAGGCCAAATGGATTGGGTGATATACGCATGATGTCACCTTAGGCTAATGTCACACCAGTGGTTTCAAGAGGAGGACAGCGAGAAAATCTCAAGGTATTTATATCTCAGGGAATGGAGAAATTTCCAACAAATGTCATAAAATAGAATTATGTGTCGGGGAATTTAAATAGTGACGTCACCCCGGTACTGACATCACCCTAGTGATTTTGTGAATGGATCAAAGAGATAAGGGTATGGATTTTTATATCAAAGGAGGTCCTCATTTAATCTATGTCATTGATACCTCCCATGATTGTGGTCTTCAATCATCCATGGGGAAGGGCACATGTCATATTGCATGGATATATATATATATATATCAAGTCTTAGAAAGGGTCCATAAGGGTCTAGAAGGGATCCACATATGGTGATATGGCCTATGCTATGGGTGTCAGTGTGCTAACATGGAAGTGTATTGACATGGTGCAATGTGGAGTGCCATGTGGGTGCCACATGGTAGAACATGATGATGTGGCAAAAGGGCATTGGAAAAATATTTAAATAACCATATATTTTGATCCAGGAGTTGGATTGGGGAAAATTTTATATCTCGAAAATCTCTCAATGAGAAAAACACAATGGCGATGTTTATTTTTGGTTTTGAGTTTGAAAAATGATAATAAAAAAATTAAGACCCCATTTCCTTAATAGGACCATGGAGATTAAGTCAATTCTAGTGACACCCTCTCCTGCTCTTTATAATATCCCAGCCTATGAATGGCTTGATTTTTCCATGTAATTACATCATGTAATTGAATTTCAAAAATTAAATAGGTTGAGTGAGGGACATGGATTCCAAGAGGTCTGGGGAGGTCAATTGCTTGGGAAATTCATGTACTTGCTGAAGGGAGAAGTTGGAAAGCCTAGGGACAGCCATTGAACATTGGTTGTTGGGTTTTAAATGCATAGGAATGGTGTGTTTTAAGGGGATGGATGTTGGAAGTTTATTAACTATAAAATAAGGGACAAAATCCCATGCTGCTTGGGAAGTGTAACAAGGCAGCAAGGGGTAGGAAAATTAATGGCTAGGAAGACAACAAAGGGACAAAAATTAATGTTCAACATATTTGCTGGTGTGTGGACTCACAAGGAAAATAGTAGCCATAGAGAGAGTGAGCTACATATCGCATGAAGAGGAAGAAAGGGAGCTATAGGAGGAAGAAGCGAAGACCACAGAAGAGGAGTAGAAGAAAGGGAGAAACTTTAGCCACATATCGCATGAAGAGGAAGAAAGGGAGCTATAGGAGGAAGAAGTGAAGACCACAGAAGAGGAGTAGAGGAAAAATTTGAGCGGGTGTGTGGACTCACAAGGAAAATAGTAGCCATAGAGAGAGTGCAAGTTCGACCTCATTTTTCACATCAAGGAGAAGGAAAGTCGATTCATTCATAGGAAAGTGAGGAAGATCGCGGGGGAGACATATTGGGCATGGAGTGAAAAAGAGAAGAGGACTACACAACAGGGAAATATAGGAAAGACAATTTGATCTGCAAGAGGCAACGTAGGTGAGAAGTTAAGCAAAAATGAAGAACATAGGAGAGGGAACAAGCCTCTAGGTTTTCCCTGTGCATTTTTTGGCCATTATTGGATAGCTATAAGGTGGAGGTAGTTGGCCTCTAGAATTTTCATTTTCATTAGTGAACTATTGAGTATTTGGTCGGTGGAGGAAGAATAACCTTTGGAGCCCTATTTTAGCTGATAGAATGGTTTTTATTCCCTTGAGAAATACCAACTCAAACCCTTGGAATCTAACTCAAGAGTGATAGCTACAAGTATCTTAGATGCATATTGTCTATGGTTGGGTGGAGAGTTGAAGTCCCAAACTTAGTTGTATATCTTCATTATAAATCCAAGATAATTTCTCTTGTGTGTAACCTTGTATGATTTTCATGTTGAAATATGAATTGATTATATGATGCTGGTTTGCATGACAAGTATGCTCTCTTGTGTTTATCTATTGATTGGATGGATATGAACCATGTAAGGATGTGTGAATGAATATGAGTGTTTCATGTTCTTAATGGCTAGTGATAAGTATTCAAATTATGATTTGAGTTGACGTTATTCCTATTTGAAGTTTGGGTTTGAGTTCCATTGCTTATATAGGCTAACTGGTATATTTCTTGGCACTACTAAAGAGTTGTTGTAATCTAGAAATGAAGATTATGATTTGGGAGTTGACATTATTTATGATGCTCAGCCAAAGTTTCTTGCAAATAATATGTGTGTGTTCATCACCTTTTTGACAATAAGTAGCATGAATATCCATTCATGTTATAGTGGCATAATTATTGTTGTTTAAGGATCTTATAACCACTAACATTGTGTAATGGATTGCTTCATGGGATGGAATGAATTGGTTTATGTTCCTAGATTTAACCTAACTTTGCATCCCTATTGTGTGCATGAAGAGTGCATATTTCTCATAGATAAATGTTGTCTTCCATGTGTGTTTCTTGGTGTTGTAATAGTGATGAAGTCTAGATTGAGAACCTTGATAGATTGTATATGCTGGAAAGTGGGTTTGGAATGCATTGCATTGTCGGTCTAAAATGTTGTTGGTATGGCATGTAAAGCATAATGAATATTACGACAATGTTAGCATTAATTTATTTATTGATTTCTCATGTTCATGATGTGAACATGCTCATTATATGAGTTATATGTCTATGTTGTTGATAAGGAATGTGGTTTCCTTATTATAGAGGGGGAAGTGGGATTCCCTGTAATAACTCTTGTTGAAAGGTTGATTTTTGTGTATACTAATAAGTTAGAATATTTGTGATCTTCACTTTTAGAAACTGAGAGGGTCTTTGTGTGTATTTCATTGGTAGCAGTGCAAAGTTGGATTTGCATAGTAACTACCTCCTTCTAACTCTAGTTGGGTTGTGGGTTAGGATGGGGGTGTTACATATGGTATCAAAGCATCCAGGTTCAACACTTGGAATGGATGATCTCTATCACAGGTAAGTGATAGCAGAGTTTCCGAAAAGGGGTTTCAGAATGATCTTTAGCAAATTAGCTAAGACAACGTTTAGGTGTTAAAAGCGGATTTAAAACTGGTTTACCATTTGCATGGTAATAATTCATGGATCCTTAGCTTTTGGATGGAGCTTGAAGGCCTTGATGTGAGTATGTTGGTATCCTACTCATGGTGTTGATTGGAATTGCGTGTTAACTGCTATGATGTTTGGCATGTTATTGTGATAAATTCTTTGGCAATGCATGTGATTGCTAGTTGGCATCAGGAGGGTTGTTTTCATGTGTTTTTTTTCATGTTTTTCCTTGTAAGAAATTGTTCTTTTGGTTAATGTCATGTTTGTTTTAAGAATGAGGTTTATAATAGTTAGGGTTGAGTTTTAATTCTTTTAAGACATGATGGTGCATGATATGGTGTAGATGTGATCACTATTACCTAATTTGTGACCTTAAAGGTTGCATATGCATTGATTACCAACCTTGGTACAAAGTTTGAATTCAAGTAGTTGTTAGTCTCAGTATAAGAGGTCAAATGAAACTGATAATGTTGATTTTGGCCTAGTAATTTCTTTTAATCTTAGGTTAACTTGACAAATAAAACATAGTTATTAACAAGTTGATATGTGCACGTGCACGTAGTAATTCTAGTTTTCTAAAAAACTTAAGTTGGAAATAAAATGTGCTTATTTATGTCTTGGATCTTAAGGCATGTCACTAATATGTAAATTGAGAAATGTGTTCAATTGTAGGGCAGTGTGCTAGGTACAAAAATATAATGTGACTAGTATACTATTTTATTTAATTATTCACTAATAGTTGAGTGAATGTGGCAACACATAGCAAGACTCAGTGGAAGCGAAAGGAAACATGTATTATGGCATTGTGGAGTAGAAAATGGACCAAGTCCATCAAGGACAAAGAGTAGGGACATTTCCCCAAAGGAAAAGAACCTTCATGGATTTGGAGGTCAAGCTCAAGGACCTAGAAGATGAGCTAAAAATTTGCAAGACAGAACTTAGAAATCTCACCAGTAAATAGCAAGAACTGCTTGAGTGGGATGATGAGCTGTAAAATTTGTTGCAAGAAATGAAATGTCAAGTTGTCTCCTCAAATATGAAGAATGGTAAGAGTAGGAAGAGGCCTCATGAGGCTAAAAAGGAGAAGGGGATAATCCCCTGTTGGTGTTTTGGAGAAGAGCATCAGAAAAGGGACTGTCCCCATAGGAAGAAAAGGAAAGAAAACATCCCTTGTGAACCATAGGGACATGGATCTCCACAGGAAAATATCAAGGAAAAGGAGGGAGTAGTCTCTCAAAGCCCTTGAAAGATGCAGATATATGTTGAAAAATATCCTTTGTGAACTTTTGGGGAACATAAGACTTCAGGGTTGTTGCTAGCCTTATAAAGAAGCCCCGAATAGATTTATAAGTGTACATATGCACACTTGTATAATGGTTGAAAGTGCCATGAATGTTGGACTCATGGAGATTGAGTCGATTTTTGGGTATTGTTTATTTTATGCTTATGTGTTGTGGATTTAATTTATTGGATTCATGGACTGATATCATTTCATCTTAGACTTGTGCATGGCCAGGCCAGTTTTCGGTTTTGTTATCATGTTGTTTTTGGTCTTATGTATGATGCTAATTTATTGCAACTTTACGTATGATTGTTGTTGTGAATTTCATGTAATTTTGCAATGATTTCCCTATTTCTTCCTCTTTCATTCGCCTTTGATTTTTGAAATTCGAATTGATTCTTATGAATCTTGGAATAAGGAGGTTGGAGTGGTAGGAAGGCCATAGAACCCTAAAAAAGGGGTGGGGGGGGGGGAAGGGGGGGGGGTAAGGGGGTGGTGACTGTTTAATAGGCATGAAGGAGAACATGATGAGTAAAGTTTCAGGAAAAATGGAATGTTATTGGGAAATGGACATGAGCATAACAACAAATAAAAATGAGACAATAGTAGTGTGAAAAGGCATTATAATGCATGCTTTGTCACAATCAGGGAGTCATCTAAACCATGGATTTATTTAGCACAATATAATGGTTGTTGTGGCCATTATTAAGTAATGTAATAGCCTAATGGGTTGGTTGAGTCCATAAGGATAATGGATAGAGATATGCATAGGCATGAAAATGGAAAGAAGGGATTTCTCTTAACCCTTGACTATACCTGCATGTGTACTTATATATTGCATATATGATTATGTTGATGGATACTTGTATATTTCATACATGATCATGTTGAACAATAAATATTTATATACCTATGAAAATTCCATTGTGTCTGACAAGGTTGTCATATGTCATACAAATGAAAAGTTGACTGCTCAATAATATATATATATATAATATATATATATATATATATATATATATATATATATATATATATATATTATATATAATATATTATATAATAATATATATATATATTGGCGATATGGATGGCACGAAAAGATCCCCACTGTAATGAGGAATTTTTTCCTTTTGGTAAGCTTGGAAGGACTACATCTTCATCATGTCCAATATATCACCCTCATCGAGGTGGGGAATTGAACCAGTGACTTCACATAAAGAAGTGCCTTAACAGAGCATGCGATCATTGTCTATATCAGACCCCATGGACGTGATGAGGAATTTATTGGGTAGGAAGGAAAATGTTCTAATTTATAATTATGTGAAAATAAAGCTTACATGGTACCCATGTCATGGTTAAGAACATGGGAAAAACAAACGAGGTAGAATGGCCTAGTTCAGATGCATGGAAACAAGGTGGTCCCTGGATTAATTGTGATATTGTGTAACATGATATGTTATGTGGGTATGTGTTTTTGTTTTACATGTGCATGTGTTGTGTATGGGAATAGGGTAAATTTGTATTACTTGTGTTGTGTTGTACCATGTGTATAAGTATATGTTGTGCAATGTGTCTAGGACATACGTGAATTGGATTTTTTGGACCTGTGTGTTGTGTATGTGAAAAGTGTTTAGGACAGGTAGGTATGGGACTATCTGGGCCTATGTGTTGTGTATGTGTAAAGTGTTATGTTTGGGCCAGTGTGGACTTGTGTTCAGGCGAGGTAGATATGGGACTATTTGTGTCTGTTTAGGTATAAAGGAATCTATGAATGGTAACGAGTACACCTCCTCACAACAAAATACTACATGACTTTTAGTGCTCATATTCACAAGGTACCAAAATGGATTATCTATATAAGTATGTATCATACACACACACACACACACACACACCTTGGAGTGGAAGTAAAAGTGAAGAGAAGAGAAGAGAAGGCACTGGGTACTTTCTAGGTTGGCAACTGACCTAGTGTGTGTATATGGTCAAAGTGAAGAGAAGGCATTGGGTACTTTCCAGGCTAGAAATCGATCTAGTGTGTGTACATGATCAAGGGAAAGGGTTATTGGACGATTTTCGAGATAAGAAACTAATACAATAGATGTAAAGCAAGTAGAAAATGGAAAATCAAGATAAGTAGCAATTTTTCATGGATTTTGAGATTTTTGTTTTATGAATCTAAATTTAAGGTTATGGTTTATTATTGTTTGGGTTGTGAGCTAACTTAGTTTTCTTGTGATAGAAAATAAAGGAAGATTCCAAGTTCACCTCATGAAATAGGTTGCTAGTGAGGTATGATTTAAATTTATTGTGTTTCCTTAATGATGGGACTCATAGAGACATATGTGCTATGATGCAGGAAAGAATGAAATCGCCTAGTTGGATGGATGGACTCGACCACAAGATAAATAGTTGCAACTGAAATACATCAGAGTGTGCAGTGGTATGTTGATTAAAGATTTAACGAATGGGGCCATTGTGATACACTAACACCAATGATGTCAATTGATTACCATGAAGCATGCCATGACCCGTATAATTATGATAAGATAGGACTGCCTTGGTTGTGGACCCTTCTGTTATGAGGAAGCCTTGCTAAGGGATGGATCACCCACGAGACTGAGAAGAAGAGAAAGGGATGATTGAACTTGGAAGGTGAGTGACTGCACAAAGAGGGCATACCCAGATTTCTCAAGGGTTTGAGAAGCAGAGAAGGGAAGGTTGGAAAATAAATTGGGTTTTTTGGTCATGGACATAGCTTATTGGAATCATAAGCACATTGGGATTGTATCAGGAAGCAATGAGTCAAGAAATATTCGCTGATGGAACAAGAGTGCAAGGGAAAGCAGTGCTGGACATTGGAGGCATACTACATGTTAGCTCTTTGTAATTTCTTAAGGTTGGGAAAGAAATTGCAAAGGTAACCATAGAACCGCTTTGGAAGCTGGGATCTAACCCTGCTAGCTTCATAGAGGGATGTCTCTGTCAGATTTAGCTTTGTTTATATTGAGATATTAGGCTAGATATGAAGGTTTAATATTTTGGTGTTTGATTTGTTTTTATTGTTTGGTTAAGAATGTAATAAGATACCATTGGGCAATGGAGTCAATTTACTTCGACTAGATTTATTTCAACATTGGCAGACATATCTAACATGGCAAGGTAGGAATATTTATTGCATCTTATATGTTTGATTAGATGGAAAAAGAAGAAATGATCAAGTGTCCATTAAGCAGAGAGCCATTAAGAATTATATTTCTTAACTTCAGTAGAAAACATTGAAATTGTTCAAAAGACAAAACTGAGTGTACTTAAACAAATTCAGGTTCATAATTTTATTTGAACAAAATAGATTAGAAAACACATATGAAATTACAAAGAAGAAAAACATAGTACAAAGGAGAATATCACTTCACCAAAAATATGACACAAGAATCCTGTAAGAGCTTCTGTATTACTAAAATATATCCATTGGAACTTTGTGGAACAGCTTTAGATCAATGGTCATTTTCTTTTACGTAAACATCAATCTCTACTAATTCAAATTATGAAGTACTTATAGAAAATAATTACAAAATATCCTGATGTCAAATATCAACATAGAATCCTAAAATATCTAAAATTGATTCCACAAATAGTACAAAAATTTAGATATTTTGAACTGTTGGAGCTACTGGTACTATTGTCGAGGATGGTTGTTGATGAATGGTCCCAAAAAGGTGTTGCCTCACTATCTGAGATCAAACATGTTTCACTCAAGTAATTCACAAAGTGATCCCATTGATCTTCACTAGGGATAGAAATTTTTATTAGCTTTCTATACGTTACATCAACTTCAGTATATTTCTCAAATGTAGGCTTGTTGATGAAAATGTGTTTGATCTCATATTTAATGATAAAATCAAACTCTAAAGCCTCTAGGAAATCTTTTCCTGTAATACTTCCTTTTACCCCCGCAAACTTAGACTTATCTTGGGAAATAGTAACAGTTTGTGGTTGTAGTCACTCAAACTGATCAATTTATCATTCATTGCTACCAACCCTAGTATCCCTCTCTACTTTAGTAAATTGAATTTGGTATGAAACCTCTAAATAACAGTTTCTAGAGACTTGCACTTATTCTCTAGTTGTATCATAAGGTCCCTCTTCTGTAAAAATTTCTTTATCTCCAAAATGGTCTATGGTTTGTCTGCAATCTGAAGCTCCTCCAGTTCTTCCTTAGTTTTAGAATTCAAGACTTGTATTAAGTTTGTTGCTTCATTGGGCTTGTCTCCCAACATTTCTCTCACCTCTTCTATCATTTTTCTTGACCTCTGCATCAATTCTTCCTATTCAAAGATGATCTGAATTGATGGCCAAATTTCTGTTATGGCCTGATTTATTTCCACCCATATGTTTTCTTTGGCTTGTGCTAAAGTTTGATCCATTATTGAATCACTCTCTAAAAACTATATTCTCTAAGAAGGCCTGTGAGATTTTTGTAATTCTGCTACATAGGAGTTGTCTATCTTCAATTTTTGTTCTTGTAAATTATTTAGCTCATCTTTTAACTTCTCAATTTCTTTTCCTTGAATGGACATCTCATGCATGGATTTAATCAATTCGGTGGAATAATATGTGGTTGATGCTGGTATTGTTTTTGATGTAGAATCCTTTGTTGTTCCTCCAACTGAAATAGGCACTGCAGTCAGTGGAACTATAGCTAACTGTGAGGAATGATCTTTCTCCTTGAGTAATTTTTCTAGTTCCACCTCCATTTCTCTGATCTGGATATTCTATTCAATTATTATGTTGAACATGTCTTCCTTTTTATTTTCTAGTTCTCCCATTTCCTTGGTCCGTGGATCTTCTATAGATGGCATTTTGAGTTGCTTCCTCAGAGCTGTTATATCTACATTCTTTTTCCTCACAATATCCTCCACTACCTTTACACCACTGGGGTCATAACCTAGCTTAATGACTAAGTCCTCTAGTGATTTGATTCTAGTATCCTTTGCCAAAGATGAGATCTTATCCACCTTCAACTGTGAATATATGTTTTTGATGGAGGCATGTAGTTTTGAAGTTGTCATGGCAGTATTAGTCAATGTGGAGAATAACATATCTCCAGTTTGTTTGTGCATATCATATTATCAATTGGATGGATTTGATCAGTGTCAAAAGAAAAAATTGTTTGCTTATAGTTTATTGGTGGTTTTACAAATGGAACCCGTGCCTGTATAAAATCCATTTGCATTCTTCCCTTTTCAGTATCAAAGCCTAACAGAAGCTTGTGTTGGGAAGAAGCAGTTTGTTTCTAGAACTGAGTACATGTATCGGCCTTTAGCATTTCATTTTTCTATTTAATTGATATGTACTTAGAAAAAATATTTAGCTTTGTTTGGCCTTGAGCCAATTCCATTGTCTATGTTGAATTGTAGGATCTTGTGAGGTTGAGGAAGATGTTCAGGAAATTATATTATTGTCTTGTACCTGCAAAAATGTTTTCTAGTCTTGTAGAAACATGTGGACCTATCAAAACTATAGTAGTCAATCCTTCATCATCCTGCATGAAAATTGGTTTTGGATTAGTTTTCTGCTTCTTTGTATATATTAGGAATTCCTTGGCTCCAATTTTTGTTACTATAGGAGACTTTTCTTCTCTTGGGCTTTTTTCATGCTTCTCTTGAGGTACTGGAATCTGTGAAGTGGTTGTAGATGGAACCTGTTCTTCTGCTTCTTGCAGAGTGTTTTCCTCCCACTGATCCCAGTTCATGAATTTTTCAATCTCTGGCCTGGGAGTTTGAGTGTAAGGAGTGATCTTTTGTTCCACTCTTAAGCTGGAAATGATGTCGAATGGGTCATATGACCAAGTAAATCTTAATTGGAAGTTCATTTGTTTGAGAAGTGCCTCTGCCTCTTTACTTGTTGCTCTATTCTTGCATATGAATGGCCCCACATGTGTCTTTATCTTGAACTGTGCCTTCTTTTTAGCTGAAATAAAGTGTAATTCATCCATGTTGATCATTTTCCTTATATATTCCAATGATTTTTGTGTAGTTCTAGTACAAGTACAAGTCTCTTGTTTTAACTTGTTCACTAAGGTGTAAGGTTATTTGTATCTCAAAACCTATTCTAGGTTCCACATTACTGTTCAGAAGGCATGCAACTATACAAATGAACTGGTCTATAAAGTCATTGAAACTGAAATCATTCGAACTCTTCCACACCGAAGAGGCCCATTGGATGACTGATTTTGTATTGCCTTCTTCATCTAGTTTCTGCAAAGCAATTGGGAATCTTTCTGCCTCATAAAATAGAAACATATAAATTAGCACTGATGCATGTTAAACATTCCTTTTGTGGAAATCTTGAGAAACTTCTTATGGGAGTTGTCTACAAGGAATTGACTGAAATTAAAAATTACAAAAGGTTTTTCTTTTGTGGAAAATATGGATAAAAAAACCTAGGATAGGTTCATCCACCCATTGATCTGATTGATACCTTAGGAGACAAGATACTAATGAGACAATTTGCTTGGTATTTTCTGGAAACATGGAGGCTAAATATGGTGGATTCTTCTTTGGAAGTTAGACATCTTCTAGCAAGAAAATTTCAAAAATTATGGCTCCTTAAGGGAAGGATAGATTTTGTTAGAGTTCCATAAGGGAATATATAGAGAAAGGGCTCAAAGAATCATTCTGGGGGACTTGAAGCATCTGCTTAATTAACTATGAGATTATACTAAACAGAATGTCTCCCTTCTAGGCCACAATGGCTCTTTCGCTGGGGAGATACTTGGCTTGACTCCATAAAACAAAATCTGGGAAAGGGTGAATCTGAGGAAACATGAATTGTGGCAAGAAATATTCCCAGAGGTTGATTTCATCACTCTGGTCCAGAAAGGTTTGTTTGAGCCAATTATGCAGTTCGAACAAGTTGAACTCACAATCGATCTTTGTGATTTTATATTGTTGGTCAACTAGGGGTAAATCGTCTAGGTCAATGGTAGGAGGGGCCATTGGGTTTTCACTGGATGGTTTTGACTTCCCCTTAGGTGTTATTTTTAAAATTGGTAGGAAAAAGAGGTGGAGAGTCAGTGGTATTTACCTAGGAAGATTTGATTTCTTACTGAATAAATTGCCTTTTGTAAGAGGTACCTGGCCAGAAAACCATTATTTGGAATCTGCAGTGGGGGACAGAGCAATTTGGTGGGGGAGATGTGGTTTTAAACCACTGTACCTATTCTCTGAAGTAAACGAGAAGTGAGAAGGGGGTCACATTGAACAACTAAGAGGTTTTTATAGGAAATTGGGCAATTCCTATTGTGTATGACCATTATGGAGTGGGTCCACTGCGACCTGGTGCATGTTGTAGAGGAAATGGTCATCATATAATGGATAGGGTGTAATGGGAGAAATAGGTGTTAAAACAGGAAAAAGACATATGGTAGAAGGGAAGGGAAATGGTATATGGGAGCGGGGAGGACGCATGGAATGATAGTAGTGGGGTGGGAAGAGAGACACGGTGGGAGGAAGTGAGATGATAGGCGCTTATAGTTGTTGTCAGGAGATGGAGTGGTTTTCTAAGGGGGTAGGTGGTAAGAGGTTTGAGAGTGGGGGGGTACGAAATCCTAAGCACCTACCATGTAGTGTGGAGCCTGGGAAAATGAATCCACTTTTTGGACCCCGCCATGCCAATAACAATAGAATGGGTTGGGGGATCTGAAACCGATCCCCCGTCATTGATCCGGGTGGGGTAGATTGTAGCAGTTGGTTTATGCGCCCTCAATACCACAAGCTGACAAATCAATTTTGTCCTTTTCGACTTTATGATAAATTTAAACTTTAGCGCTAGTAACTCATTTACAAATTGTTAATCATGTTTAAATGACACGATTAATTTATTACAAGTGAGATTAATTACTCTAAAACATATTTAATTAAACCTAAGGGTGCATTTAATATAGCAATACCATTTTTATTTTCTCTAAGATTCTGCAACTTCTATTTTAATACTTATTTCTCAAATTTAACCAAGCTTAAACACTTTGGTTAATATTTCACTAATCTACCTAATTAATTTCAACCAAGATTAAACTGGATGGTTGATTTATTCACTGACCTAAAAAACATTATTTAACTCTGTTTAACCATGATTTGACAATATGATCAAACTTAAGAAATCTATTTCTATGTGGCATTTAACAAGATGCACACTTTATTTGAAAAAATTCTAAAGTAACTTTGATGCATTTTTGTTTTTTTATGTATCATTTAGAATTGTTCACTTGCATACACATTTTCTTTTCTTTTTTTCTTTTTTTGAGTTTTTTTCATTATTTTCTTTTTCCTTTCTTATTCTATTTTTCTTTTTTATTCTATTTTTATTTTCTCATATACATTTTTTTATCCCCATTTTCATCATCATTTTTCTGTAAAACCATTTGCAAACTACAATATTATTTACAATTTCTATCAACTAAAAGATAATAGCCAATCATCATTTGATCCTATGAATTATAGGACCCTAACAATACCCTCTAGAACAAAGGAAAGAATCCAAGACAAATATGGTGCAGCAAAGGCACCACGAAATTGCAGAAGAGCCACAAAAAGTGGGTGATTTAATTAATTTTTTTCTTTTATAATTGTTTAGTTGTTGTGCAAGCAACTGTAAATGTGTGGCATGTAAATATACGTAAGTGTTGTAAAGAGTTGTAAATATAAAGCTCCAAACATAGTATGTGGGTGTTTTCTTAATTTAGCATGTTTTCCTATGTATATGGATAGAGAACAGTAAGGATGGTGTGTCCCCAAGGGGGAGGGATCTGTAATAGCCCGGTGCATGAATGGCTTGATTTTTACATGTAATTACATCATATAATTAAATTTCAAAAATTAAATGGGTTGAGTGAGAGACATGGATTCTAGCAGGCCTAGGAAGCTCAATTTCTTGTGGAATTCAACTTACTTGTTGAAGGGAAAGGCTAAACAGCCTAGGGACAACCATTGAAGATTGGTTGTTGAGTTTTAAATGCAAAGGAATGGTGTGTTTGAAGGGGATGGTTGTTGGAAATTTATTAATTGCAAAACAAGGGACAAAATCCCATGTTGCTTGGGAAGTGTAACAAGGCAGCAAGGGGCAGGAAAATTAATGACTGGGCAGACAGAATAGGGACAAAAAATAATGTGCAACATATTTACCAGAAAGTAAATGGCACAATAGAAAAATTAATGGCACAAAAAAAAATAATAAAATATTTAATTATTTTATATTATTATTAAATAATAAAAAATAAAAAAAAAATAAAAATTAATTAATTAATTAAAAAAATTTAAAAAAAAAAGGAGAGTCGAGGGCGGATAGCTCGGCTCAGCAACAATAGCCACAAATTGCAGGGCAAGGAATAATGGTAGTTGTATGAGGAAGTAGTGAAGACCACAAGAGAAGAGTAGAGGAAAAAATTGAGTGAGTGTGTGGACTCATGAGGAAAACGACAGCCATAGAGAGATTGTAGGTTTGACCTAATTTTTCACATCAAGGAGGAGGAAATTTAATTCATTCACTAGAAAATGTGGAAGATTGTCGGGGAAACATCCTGGTGAAATATAGGAAAGATAATTCAATCTGTAGGAGGTAGCACAGATGAGAAGCTCACTAGAAGCAAAGAAGAGAGGAGATGCAGCAGGCCTCTAGGTTTTCCCTATGCATTGTTTGGCCATTATTGGATAGCTTGAAGGTGGAGGTAGTTGGCCTCTAGAATCTTCATATGCATTGGTGAACTTTTGAGGAGTTGGTGGGTGGTGGAAGAAGAACCTTTGTAGCCCTTGTTTCAACTGGTAGAATGGTTGTTCTTCCCTTGAGAGAGACCACCTCAGACCCTTGGAATTCGGCTTGAGGGTGATAGCTGCAAGTAGCTTGCATGCATCTTGTATATGATTGGGTGGAGACTTGAAGTCCCTAACTCAGTTTCTCGTCTTCATTATAAATCCAAGATAAGTTCTCTTGTGTGTAACCTTGTATGGTTTTCTTTTTAAAATGTTAATTATTGATATTTTGATGGTTTACATGACAAGTATGTTCTCTTGTGTTTATCTTTTGAATGGATGTCTATGTCCCATGTAAGGATGTGTGAATGAATACAAGTGTTTCATGTTCTTAATGAGTAGTGATAAGTATTCATATTCTGGTGTGAGTTGATGTTATTCTTGTTTGAAATTTGGGTTTGAGTTCCATTGCTTATATAGGCTAATCGATATATTAATTGGCACTACTAAAGAGTTGTTGTAATCCAACAATGAAGATTATGATTTGGGAGTTGACACTGTTTATGATGCTCAACCAAAGTTTCTTACAAATAATATGTGCTTGTTGATCGCCTTTTTTATAGTAAGCATCATGGAGATCCATTCACGTTACAGTGGCATAATTCCTAATGCTATAGCCTCTTATAACCAGTAAAATTGTGCAATGGACTACTTCATGAGATGGAATAAATTGGTTTATGTTCCTGGATTTAACCTAACTTTTCTTCAACCTAACTTTTCATCCTTGTTGTATGCGTGAAGAGCTCATATTTCTCATAGATAAATGTTCTCTTCCATGTGTGTTTCTTAGTGTTGTAATAGTGACGAAATTTGGGTTGAGAACCTTAATAGATTGTATATGATGGAAAGTGGGTTTGGAATGCATTGCATTATCAGTCTAAAGTGTTTCTACTATGGCATGTAAATCATATTGATTGTTACAACATTGTTAGCATGAATATCTTTTTTGACTGCTCATGTTGATGATGTGCACATGCTCACTATATGATTTATATGTATGTGTTTTTAATAATGAATGTGTTTTCCTTATTTCACTCTCCTTTGGAAACTATTAATGTTTATTTAATAAAGTTTTCAATGCGCCAACACCAGTTTAACCTGTTTTCTAAAGTTAAAACCCATAGCGTCGCGAAAAATTAAGCCTTTAACGCGCGCACACCTTTGCTAAACCCCACGCATCTCCCTTTCCCGTCCACCGTCGGATCACCACCCCCAGATCCGATGGTCCTTGATCGCATCGCGCGCCCGATTACGATGGTAGGTTACCGCCCGATGTCTGACGGTTTTCCCGTCGTACACCGGGACAGGTGGCGGCCTCCCATTGCATCGGGCCGCCCCTGACAGAAACCACCTACGTACCAAAGGCGGTCTGACGCACAGGGAAAACTGCCCTCCCCTCACATAACATGAGCGCCACCTCATCCTGCCAGGTTGTCTCCACTTCACCTCGACTTGCCCTCGCCCGGTCCACATCACACTGCCACGTCACCTTGATGACGTCAACATGCTGATGTCACATATGTACCAAAGGACCCCACTGCTGACATCAGTATGGTGACATTATCCGCCGTACTACTGACGTCAGCAGCCAGAAAACCGAAAATTCGCACAAGAGGAAAAATCGTGCTTTAGAGCTCCGGAATGAGAAATGGAGGCAGTTTTCGATGCGCGATTAGCGCTAATCGCGCATCGCTATGGGAAATAGGCCGTTTTTGGGAATCTTTAGGGAATCTTTTGATTCCTTGGCCCGTTTTGCACCGAAAAGGCCCGAAGTTGCCCAATTTTTCCAAATTAAACCAATTTGAAGACAAGAAGAGACCAGAGACAGAGATTAAAGAGTATCAGATCAAATCAACAGGGAAAAAGCACGTCAAAGAGTATCAGCAAGCGGCGGAGACCATCAGTGTAGCGGCAAAGAGTATCAGCGAAGATCTTAACAGCAGCCCAAAGTAGGAGAAAATTTAATACCTTCCAGCAAAGTCAAAGAAAGAGGGTGAGGCCACTCAAAACTCTCAAATCATGGTTATTGCACATTTAACTCGCACTAGAACAGAACTACAGATCCCAAAGCACAGTTATTCCAGCAGTACCGCATCGAGGCTCCAAGGGCCACATTGCACTCCTTTTGATCCAGCTACCTCTGACACAATTTCAATAGATATTTACTTGCACTTAATTTTGGCACAAGTTTAGGTTTAGAAAGCTCTTTTGCAGACCTGTTTTAGGTCAATTGTAATAAGTAAGTACGAGATATTTGCACTATAAAGACAGCCCTGAACACTGTATTACAGGTTGGTTGGTTGGTTAATTAGTGAACAAGCTATCTCTAGCTGATTTTGCTCCAGGAGAGACTCGCATTGTAATATCTGATAAGTTTCTATAATCAAAGACTGCTTATGAGCCTTGGAGAACGGATTGTTCACTGTGTTCACTGGTTGAAGAGTGATTATGGAATTCCCGTGCTGTTGCATAACTCAATAAGTGTTTCTTACCTCTGTTTTCATTCATGAATTACGCTCTTAAACAACAGAAAGAAAGATTAGCTTAGAATTTGTTTAAATACACTCTATGCTCAATTTCGGTTGTTTCTTTATGTTTTCTTCTATTTAAGCATAAATATGAATTCCACATGGCTCATGTTTTCCTTAAACCCAAGACAGTTATCCAGGGATTCTTCATTGCCCCTAGATAGAGATCATCTTTCCCTCTATTAAGTTAAATGAGAGATTCTTAAGTGCCTCTTATTTCTTACATATCATTCACCCTTTTATTCTGAAGATTGCATTATGAGCAGCTATCCTGCTTCATTATTTCTCTTATGACCAGAAAGACGCACTGATAATCCTGACCCATGACTCCATGCCCAATGGTTTGAAACTTATCACTTCATAACTTTGCCTCTCTGCCTGAAAGCATTTTCCTTCCATCCAAACACAAACAAAAACCCCAAAGCCAAAAGCTAGCCAAAAATCATCAACAAAGTTGAATCATTAAGAGAGAGCCCTCTCTGATTGCAGGTGGGATAGAACCTGCAATCCAAAGATTGGTTTGTGGTTACCTTGGCCGTATCCCTACAGGAGCCTAGGGACAACCTGAGTGATAACATAATGGCGACTCCACCGAGGAACTCCTCAAATAAATTCACTAAACTAGTCTGCAGCCCCACAGAGGAAGAAACCGACCTATGAAGGTCTCGGTTGACCTGTTTTGTTGTGTTTTTTAGAAAAAGTTCCCAAAAGATAGAGTAGAAGTTGGCTCCTAAGAAGCAAACGCGTAATACACGATCAAATCCTGATCCAAATAGCCCAGCTATTGTTGAAAATCCAAATTTAATTCCTAAGATCATTAGAAAACAAAAGCAAGAAGGAGACCCAACTGCTGCGAGTCCTGAAACAGTTCAGCCAAGTAGTGTTCCAACCCCTGTCAAAGTTTATTCCAGTCAACCCCACGTTCCCCTGGTTCATCACCTCCTTCTCCAAGCAGCTCCTCTATACCTCCATCCCATACTCCTATTACCACCACTACTCCTTCTACCCCGGTTGTTCCTGTTATTCCCGCTACCTTCGCTGTTCCGCTTATCCCCATCATCATGGCTAGATATGCGCCCTTACAACTGCCTGCTAATCCCGGGGCTATGCCTCAGGACTACCAGTCATTACCTATTTTGATGGCGCAACCTCCTGCACTGCCCTACAGCATACAAAGAAAATGCAGGATTATTTCGAGAGTTATGAAATTGATGATGAGAGTGTAAGAATGAAGATTTTTGTCCAAAGTTTGACCGGTGATGTCAGAAACTGGTTTAGGGCACTTGCACCCAATTCTATATTAAACCCTGAAGCCCTATACCAGGCATTTATTAACAGATGGGAGAAAAAGAAAGATCCCCTACACATACTATCTAAGTATGATACTATCAAAAGAGGACCTCAGGAAACAGTTTTGGATTACTGTGCAAGATTTAACAATGTTTACAATGCAATACCACAAAATTTAAGACCTCCACCTGATCTCACTCTGTACAAATTCCCGGATGGCTTTGATGCTGAGATGGCATATCAGTTGAGGGAAAGAGCCCCTCAAAGCCTGGCAGAAATGCAAGATGCTGCAGAGAGTGGGGAAGCAAATCTAATTGCTAAAAGAAATAGAACTAGAACTGAGAGAAGAACCACTTTCAAAGAAGAACCCTCAGCCTTCGATCAGAAGCTAGATGCTATCATCAATGGCATGCACAAGCTGGGAGACAGAGTAGACAATGTTGAGAGGAAAACTTCATGGGAGGGTCAACAACCCAATGCCATAAGGAACCCAAACTTCAGAAAAACCCAAAACTCAAACGTTGGAAGGGCCAGTCCGGACCATGATATTAGGCCTCCTTTTCAAGAAAACTATGCGGAAGAATCTACATCCGATGAGCCCACAGACGGGACGCATATGAGCCTGATAGATTCAGAAAACGAACAGCAAATCTTCCTCACGGAAGAAGACCGACCATACCTTGATACAAAACAATTTCGCAGCAAGTCGGGAGAGTCCTTTGACTTTAAACAAGGATATGATACCGTTGTATACGAGGTACACAAGCAATACAAATGAAGAACAAGGACTATTGATGTTCCCCCATCTAGCAGAACAAAAGATAGCAAACAGCTCAACAAAACTAAAGGGAAGATCACCAACAATCAACCAGCTGACAGCCCTGTCCCAAACCATCATCAGGTTATTGTGGAGGATGTAACAGACACACACTCTCCTATTGATCAACCTCTGCCCCCCTCCTATCCAAAAGAAGATCTGAAGAGCATTCCTGAACATCTTCCCAAAACAGAGATACCACAAACAGTCATACACCGTGACACTGACATTCCAAAAGAAAAAAATAGAGAGTATGCCTGAAAAAGAGAAATTCACCACTGTCAACGCCAAGAACTCATTGGAAAAATCATTCAGTTTAGAAGCAGAGATTGGAAAACTCAAGATTTCCATTCCCCTCTCAGAACTGGCTAAGCATGATGTATATAGACAACAAATTCAAAGGTCGCTTCAATTACCAGAAGTAAGGGATGATGTAAACATTTTAGATGATACCCCTGAACTACTGTTGGGTCCAGAAGTTGACGGAAAAACAACATATGGACCTGTTCCACCTTTCTATGTCAGCCTGCACATACATGACAAAATACTGCATAATGCTATGTTTGACTCAGGTGCCTCACATAACCTTATGCCCAAAGCTGTAATGGAAAGGTTGAATCTCGATGTCACAAGGTCGTACAAAGATTTGTATTCCTTTGATTCAAGTTAGGTCAAATGTTTAGGCTTGATCAAAGACCTTTGTGTCTCTCTAGTCCAATTCCCCAACAAGACAATCTTAATGGACGTAGTAGTAGCCGACATTCCCACAAAGTATGGTATGCTTCTATCCAGATCGTGGGGAGAAAATTGCACGGATCCCTTCAACTCGACCTCTCTTATGCCACTATATCTATATTTGGGCAACCAAAGAGACTATATAGGGAAACCTTAATGAAGTATGCGGTAAGCAGTGAGGAAAAACCCCAAAATTTTCCAATATACTCAATCCATTCTGATATGGATACTTTTATTTTATTTAATAATAACACCAACCCTCCAACTGATGATAAGCCGCTACCTTTGGAGCAAGGAATGTACGTCAATGAGGAATCGGTTTCCAGTACCCATAAAATTGTTTCAACAGCCAAGGCAACCAACAAACAATAAGAAGAACAACCCGAAACACAAAATACAAGCCTACCTGGTCCTCAAACAACTGAAACTCTCAATACAAACCTCAAACAAGAAGTCACATGGTATTTAGAGTTTGACGGTTCAGTTAACAAGTTAGGAGTAGGGGCTGGAGTGTGGATTTACAATACTCATGATAATCACGCACAAGGCCATGCCTATAGACTCAATTTCAGATGTACAAACAATATGGCGGAGTATGAAGCTGTTCTCTTAGGCCTAAAGTTGCTCAAAGCCCTGGGAGCTACTACAGTCTCCATCCTAGGTGATTCGGACGTGATAATACAACAAATAAAGGGTAACTTTGTCGCTAATGATAGTAGAATGAGAGCTTACAGAGCTGCTTCCACCGAATTACTCAACGCCTTCAGTGAATTTAAGCTGGCCAAAATTGCACGAGATCACAATATGCATGCCCATAGTCTAGCAACCTTTGCCAGCACATGCAAGCTTCCCTTTGAACCAAATCACCATTTCACCGCTGAAATAAAACACAGACCTTCAGTCCCTAACAATGTCAAGGATTGACAGGTATTTCAAAATGATGCCCAGATTAACAGTTTCTTAACTCTGGAGGATGAATTTTCCAACACAAACATTGACATGGATGCCCTGGCCGACTCACAACAGTTAGCAGAAGAAAAACACCTGACTATAATAGCTGCAACAGCTAAACAAATCATTAACCCAACTGTTTTCAACAATACAAACATAGGATAGCTAAAAAAAATATGTTTAGAGAAAACAACCAAGGTGGAGGATGAGTTTATTGATCTTAAAAGTAATGTTCTGCGCGCTGGCCTTACTCCATTGGAAGACATGTTTGATGACAACGACGTGCCCAAAAAGCCAAAGATGGAACCTCTAAATGCTGCCATAGAAGAACACAACATAGGAACAACAGAACATCCCAGAATGATTAAATTGTCCAAAAATCTGCCCCCTGACCAAAAACCAAAATATGCGGATTTGTTCAAAGAATTCCAAGACGTATTTGTCTGGAGTTACGAGGAATTGAAGTCCTATGAAACTTTAGTAATCCAACATACCATTCCCTTAAAACCAAATCAAAAACCGTTCAAACAGAAACTTAGAAGAATCAACCCCATGCTTCTTCCATTGATTGAAAAAGAAATAAAGAGAATGTTTGAAGCAGGTATCATTGCACGCATCAGATTCTCTGAATGGGTGTCTAACTTAGTTCCCACTAGAAAAAAAACAGGAGAGATAAAACTTTGTGTAGACTTGAGAAATTTAAACCAGGACTCTCTAAAAGACCACTACCCCTTGCCCAAAATGGATCATATCTTGCAAAGAGTAGTGGGTTCCTCTAGAATTTCTTTACTAGATGGATTTTCAGGATTTAATCAAATACTTGTTCACCCGGATGACCATGACAAGACAACTTTTACCACACCCTAGGGAACATTCAAGTGCGTTAAAATGCCTTTTGGGCTAAAAAACATTGGTGCTATCTTTCAAAGGGAAATGGATATTGCATTTTCCAAAGAGATACATGATTTCCTCGTAGTTTATCTTGATGACCTAGCCCCATTCTCCAAATCTGACCAAGAGCACCTTAAGCACTTAAGGAAAATTTTCATGACATGCAGGAAATATGGCATTTCCTTGAATCCTAAGAAGTCCCTGTTTGCCCTGGAGGAAGGCAAACTTTTAGGGCATATAATATCAAAAGATGGGATTAGAATTGACACGAAAAGAATTCAAGCTATCCTTCAAATCCCTTATCCAAGAAAAATAAAGGAACTACAAGCATTCCTTGGAAATATCAATTTCCTGAGGAGATTTATCCCAAATCTAGCTGAGATAATAAGGCTATTGAGCAACATGTTGAAAAAGGATGCCAAGGTAAAATGGTCTCTGGAAGCCAAGCAGGCTTTTGAGAGTATAAAAACTGCCCTAACTCAAACACCTGTCCTCACTAGTCCTCAATTCGACAAAGATTTTATCATTTTTTCCTTCGCATCTGAACACACTATAGCTGTTGTCCTTCTGCAGAAAGATGATCAAGGCAATGAAAAGCCAATTGCTTTCTTCAGCCGAGATTTGAGAGACGGACCCTTGAAATTTCAGATCATGGAAAAGCAAGCCTATGCCCTGGTCAATGCCATCAAAGATTTCAGAATTTACATCCTATACTCCCATGTGATTGCCTATGTCCCTAATGCTGTTGTAAAGGATATACTAACTCAAGAGGGACTGGAAGGTAAAAGAGGCAAGTGGATTGCCAGCATGACATTGAAATAAAGCCCACCAAGCTCATAAAAGGACAAGGGTTAGCCAAACTAATGTCAGAAACAAACTTCCAAGCATTAGACATTAATTCAAACTGGACGAATGAACCGGAGCTGGCGACTCCACAGATCAGTGAAACCTTCATGCAATCCCCATGGTATGCTGATATTTGCTTTTTATTGTTAAACCTGTGTGCTCCCCCAGGATTGTCCAGAACCAAGAAAAGATTTTTAAGGATGAAATCATCAAAATTTTGTGTCATAGATGGTGCGTTATTTTGGAAAAATCACGAAGGTATTTTGCTCAAATGTTTAACTATAAATGAAACTAACAATATCATGAAAGAATTCCATGCAGGGGACTATGGAGGACACTTATATTGGAAATCCACGGCTGACAAGATCTTACGGACTGGTTATTACTGACCCTCCTTATTTGTAGATATAAAGAAGTTTGTTGTCTCATGCCACAAATGCCAAATCTTTGAAGGGAAAAGAAAACTACTGCCCTTGCCCCTTAAGCCCATTTCAACCGAGAAACCTTTTCAACAATGGGGTCTCGACTTCATTGGAGAAATTCATCCCTCTTCCTCAGGCAAACACAAGTGGATTTTAACAGCCACCGATTATTTCACCAAGTGGATTGAAGCCATCCCATGTAGGCAAGCCAATGACTCCACCATTATTCAATTCCTTGAGAGCAATATCCTTTCTAGATTCGGCTGCCCTGAGAAAGTTATCACTAACAATGCTGCTGCTTTCAAATCAAAAAAAAATCATCAACTTTTGCCGTAAATACCACATCACCTTAGGCCACTCCACAGCTTACTACCCTCAAGGTAATGGCTTGGCTGAGTCTTCCAACAAAACCCTCATTAATATCATAAAGAAACTGTTGGAAGAAAACAAAAAGAACTAGCACAGGAAGCTCACAAATGCTCTGTGGGCAAATAGACTTTCCACCAAGAAATCCATTGGGATGAGCCCTTATGAACTTGTATATGGCATGGAAGCAAAGTTCCCTTCATCTCTGGGCATACCTACTATTAAATTATTGCAAGAAATTTAGGCTCAACCGAATGACATGCAGAGAAGAGCTAATCAAACTATTCACCTTCAGCAAACCAGAGAACAAGTCTTCAACAGAGCTCAAATACTGCAAGAAAAACTCAAGAAGATGTTTGATAAGAAGGCCAAAGTAGAGGATTTCTGGGTGGGCAGCAAAGTTCTAAGGTGGGATTCACGAAGAGAAGACAAGGGCAAACACGCAAAATTCGATTTTTTGTGGAAAGGTCCATACATTATTAGCGCCGTGCAAGGCAATAATACCTATTTTCTCAAATCTCCAGATGGCAGCACAGCTGAAGAAGGCCCTGTCAATGGCCGAATGCTAAAGCACTACAAGGATCCTTTTGATTGAAAAGAGTAGGCGGTGTTTTATTTTGTACATAGAATATTTGTATATACCAGTGTCATGATTTTTGTAAGAATCCATAATGATGAAGCACGCAGAAAAAAGCAGGAAGTGCTTTACAGTTCAACAGCACCACAACTGAAGGAAATAGTTGTTCCCAATCCAAGAGATCAAATCAAACCAACAGTCAGCACTAACAAGTCCAAAGTACAACCATAGTGGAAGAAACAAGGAAATTTGACCTACTGTTCTTGGCTTCTCACAAGGAGAAACCATCCCCAAGTGGAGCCACTGTTAGCCTCCCGCTGCAGCAGGTTACTCATATTTCATGATTGACATTTTTACACACCAAATATGTCATACTTTCCATGCTGCAATGCTCCATATTTGCTTAATAGTCTCCAAGCGAAGAAGGCTACTCAGATTTCATATGACTGCTTTCAAAATTTTGAGAAGTTTCTAGTGGTGTACAATTTTCAGTTAAAGGGAGGTCCAACAACTAATCTTGGTCTCCTAGGTTTCAATTTCGTTTAGAATATAGAGAATGAAAATCTATCCAAAATCTTACATTGGCAGATTCTTAGAAGGTAGAGAATCAAAGGAGCCCAACTGCTTAATCTGGGCCATCGGATGAAATAAGGGTAGTCTGTAGATAGGGAAAAGCATAAAAAAAAAAAAAAAATAGATGGGTTTGCAAGTCTAAGTGCACCCAAAACCAAAAGAAGAAAAAATGTTAGGTATAGTAGGCTGGGTAGGTAGTTTTGAGGTTGCAGAATCTTGATTGCTGATCAGTTCCAGATTTTTAGGTGTCATCTCTACTCAGGACACAATCACCAGGAAGTTCTATGTGAAAAGCTCAAAAACAAGCATAACTAACTTCCTTTCTCCTTCTCCCCCTAATCATTAACTAATTTCCCCAAAAGAGGTCAAGATCTGCTTGATACCTCTTAAGTTCCATCATTTTCATGTCATCAGCTTGGGTGAAGATTTGCTTTACTCAAAGATATTCCATACTCTCTCTATAAGGTTCTATCCCCTCGTTGCAGCCTAAGATCTCCCAAACTTAGCGCTTTCTTACAATCTCCATAATAACTACTGGCATTATTATTTAACTCCCTATATTTTCCCATCCCCCTACTAAAACTATGTAAATCATCCCCTATGTAAATATCCCTCCCCCTGGTTGAAAAATAACCATAAGTACCCCCGGGAATTTCCCAGTTTGTCTGAAACTTGGCAAGAGCCCTCATGCTGCCCCTTCAAACCATCTTCTAAAAAAAAATGGACTCCTTCCAACGTATAGAATCCCTTTGTAGGTTATCGGACCCCTTCCGAGGCCTCAAATGCTTTTCCAACGCACAAACTCACTCCTTCCGACCGCAATAGACCCCTTGCCAATTTCCTTAACACTCTGTAGATCCTAGCAAGCCAGCCTGCATCGCCATATCGCAATATTCTCACCACATAATTATACCCCGTCCTGTGCTGCCTGAGGCGATATCACGATATCGGCGATCGGCAGTCACAAGCGTTGCATGTCCAAATAAATACCTTCTCGTTCCCCGCCGACGCGATATTGCGATCGCATCGGAAGAAGTTCATCGCATCGCCTTAAAATATGAGCACCCCACCACGTCACATCTGTACTAGGGACAAAAAACTGAAAATTCGCGCAGGAAGAAAAATCGCACTTCAGAGCTCTGGAACAAGAAACAGAGGCATTTTCGCGCTAATCGCGCATCGCTACGGGAAATATGCCGTTTTGGGGAATCTTTAGGGAATCTTTTGATTCCTTGGCCCGTTTTGCGCCGAAAAAGCCCGAAATCACCCGATTTTGCCAGATTAATCCGGTTTAAAGACAGGAAAGGACCAGAGACAGCGATTAAAGAGTATCAGATCAAATCAATAAGGAGAAAGCACGTCAAAGAGTATCAGAAAATGGCGGAAACCATCAATGTAGCGGCAAAGAGTATCAGCGAAAATCTTAAACAGCGGCCCAAAGCAGGAGAACATTTAATACCTTCTAGCAAAGTCAAAGAGAGAGGGTGAAGCCACTCAAAAACCCTCAAATCATGGTTATTGTACATTTAACTCGCACCAGAATAGAACTACAGATCCCAAAGCACAGTTATTCTAGCAGTATTGCATCAAGCCTCCAAGGGTCACATTGCACTTTCTTTTATTCAGCTGCCTCTAGCGCAGCCCAGAGGACCTACCTGCATTTAATTCCAGCGACAATTGGGTTTTAGAAAAAGCTTTCGTGTAGACCTGTTTAGGTCAATTGTAATAAATGACTTTCTAATATTTTGCTTATATATACCACCCTGAAAGATGGAGTAGGGGGTTGGTTTGTTGGTGAGTCGAGGAAATTGCTTAATCTTTGATATCTCGACATTTTTTTTAAGTAGAGACCCGCACTGTAACCGTCATACTTTCTATAATCAAAGACTGCTGAAAGCATGGATTTCGAAGCTGTTGGATGTGTTTAATTGCCCGTGGAGTGATTATGGAATTCCTATGCCTCTACATGGTTCAATAAGTGTTTCTCAACTCTGTTAATTTTCATGTTTTGTTTTACCACCTTCCGCCATCTAAATTGCAGAAAAGAAGAATAGCTTAGGATTTGTTTAACTACACCTTAAGTTCAATTTCTGCATTTTTTCATGTTTTCATCAGAAATAGCTATGAACATGTATACTTAAAAGATATTGTTTACGTTGTTTCTTTCACATATGAATGAGAGTTTAGGAATTCTTAGCCGCTCCTAGATAACCATTCATTCACTTCTCCTCTTTTCAGTTTGATGAAGGATTCTCCTTTGCCTTTCATCTCTTATCGTCATTCCATCCTTTCCGTTAATTGATAATTGTATCATGTGTGGCTATCCCGCTCCTTAATCCTCTTATTACCAAGAAAACGCAACAGCAAGCCTTAATCAATGACTCCATGCCCAATGGTTTGAAACTTATCACATCTTACCTTGCCTCTTTGCTTGAGATTTCTCCCTTCCATCGAAACACAAACAAAATTGCTGAGCCAAAAGCTAGCCTAAAATCTTCAACAAAGTTGAATCATTAAGAGAGATCCCTCTCTGATTGCAGGTGGGCTAGAACCTGCAATCCAAAGATTGGTTTGTGGTTACCTTGGCCGTATCCCTAAACAGGAGCCTAGGGACAACCTGAGTGATAACATACACCATCCTTGGTGTATCACTCCATCATGACCTAGTTCATAGGTATCTCATTTCTAAATCAACAGCTCTCATGGCTCTGCCATCTGATGCAATTTTTCGGTGTACATTGGTCACAAGGAGTTCTTCTCTTCCATATCTACATTCCTAACCAAGAGTTCTCCTCTTTCATAGCTACATTGGTCAGAAAGAGTGCTCCTCTTCCATAGTTACATCAGTCTCAAGGAGTGTTCTCCTTTCATAGCTACCTGTAAAATTGTTTAGAAACCATTTGTGAGAATTTATAGATGCAAAATTTTAAATATGATACATATCATAATCTGTTACTTCATATTACTAAAGTAGCTTTTTCTCATTTTTCATTTTATCTGAATAATGTGTGTTCACTTCTATCATTGTTCCAAGCCTTTGTGTTCTTTGTTGAACACCTACTTCTTGTAGTTTCTTTGCATACAACACATTTGTTAGCATGTTTTCCACATCAATATGCCTACAATGTCATAACATATTAGTTCACATAACAATATATATTCATCATATATATTCTTCTTAGTTGTATATATGCCAAACTTAACCATGGTTACTTATCCTTGAACCACTTCTTACTTTCCTTCTTCTATGCAACCACCCAGTCAGTTGTCCTACCAGAAATATACCCAATGTATTCATGCATACCTACACACAATGTGTTATACACACCGATATACATATCATATTTCAAACATGTAACATATGTAGTCATATGGGTACCGTATGTACTGCTACACATACTACCATATGTGGTACAACCCATCATACCATTCCCATGGTATCACCTACATTACAAAAACTTTGTCCACATATTTTTATACCATGTTTTTTTTGTCTCTGCAAATACTAACTTCTATTAACTGAAAGGCAAAATATTTTTACATATGAGCGAGGTGTTACAACACTCGACAAAACAGAACTGCCCCATTACAGACAAAAGCTGGGGAAAACAGTTACAGAGTGCAAGAGACCAGAAAGCATACATAAAGAGAGACATGCGTCGCCGAGAAGGAAAACTGAGCCAGAACAGAGACACAAAAAACATTGCAACCCAGCAAATATAGAGTCATCAAATTCCCATCTGGGAGGCAAAAAATAGTACGACAGTTGCATAGAAACCTGACCATAAGTCTGACACCGGAGCCAAAAAAAAATAGACAGTTCCAAGAGGCATTACTTCTCTCTTGTTGGGTCATTGTCCTTCTTCTCATCTCGAGTAGTGTTGCCATCCTTAAAACCTTCTTTACTGCTTAAATCGTTGTCAGGGATTGTGATGGCATGTTCCGCTTCACCATGAGTTTTGTCCTCATCTGCAGGTCCTGTGTCTTCCAGAGGAGGAAGATTTTTCAGAAAAGCTTCCTGTTCATCTTTCTCTTTGGCCCAATTTTCCTTGCTGACACTGTCCGAGGAATTCTCACTGCCAGGAGAGGGATCAGGGGCGATACAAGTCAAGGGGGAGACAAGGTTTTCCTCCTTCGAGAGTATAAGGGTGATGTGGGCAGTTACCAGGGGCCTGTGTAGGTTACTTTGAAACTTGAAGTGCGTTGTTTGAAAAGCACTATTTGGCCTAGGTTTCCAACCAGAGCTAACAGAAGGCCCAGCTTCATGGGCGGGGGAGGGATTGAACGGTTCCGTCACTATTTCCATGGCCATACCAACTGGAGGATACAGACGGTTGTCACGACATCCCCCAGAACAATGCCTTTTTCTAGAACGAACCATGATAACAGAACGAAGGTAGGTCTCTAAAGGGTTATGGACAGGATGACCACCAAGATAGAGATGGGTGAGGCAAGAAGGATGCCCAACAAAGCTTTCGACCAACACCACCGAGCTATCGACAAACACCACAGTGTGACTGAGCGTATAGATAACCATGAAGATAACAGACATATACAGAGTGCAGAAATCCAGAACAGGGGAGAAATTACCCTTGAGAGAGATGGCTTTGAGCCTGCGGCAATGCCCCGAATTTACACCATCACCCACAGCTCCCGTAAACCTGGTTCTAATGCCGCACAGCAGAGCACAAAGCTGGGTGAAAGAACCATGGATCGACATGATTATAACAGGAGGCATGTTGCATCGATCAATGCAGGACTTAAATGCAAATGCCCTTCCCAATCTCACATTAATATCCATTCCTCGCTCGCATGAGTTTACATCCCGGGAGGCCACGCTGCTCTGCAGCTGGTAGTACTAGGTATTAACTACCTGCATGGAGATCTGCGGTACCACATCTGCCACCCGGATCCGGGAGAGTGTTTTCGATCTCAGGCATTTCCTTCTGCACATGATTATTGAAGTCGAGGAGCTAAGATTCATAGATTAGATTTGTTGGTGATCCGACATGTAGATGTTGTCCACTATCAACTCCCATATTAGCTAAGAGGTCTGCAACTTTGTTACCGTCTCGTCGAATGTGGTTGAAGGAGATCGCTCTGTGGGAACAAAACCAGCGTTGAATATGCAATAGTCATTGAGCTATTCTCCAACTGTTACTGATCTTGGAGGATGGGGATCCCTGAAGAATTCTGGAGACCATTTGGATGAGGATTTGAGAATCTCCCTCTATTAGGAGCGGGAAGAGATTCCTATCTTGCGCTAGAAGTAGCCCCTGCCAAAGACCTTCTAGCTCAGCTGAGTTGTTGGTGTCCCACCCTTGTGAGCCATATTGGCTCCTTTATGATCTCTGAAGATCCCTCCAAACCCAGAATTCCCTGGGTTACCCTTTGAAGCCCCATCGAAATTGAGTTTATATTTTCTGGGGGGAGGTGACCATTTCACCGATGAGGGATCTCTTTGAGGCTTTGTTCCTTTTATCAGCTGATCTTGCTTTCTGTGGAAGTTCCAGTTATTCCATATTGATTATTCCTGAGGAAGAGTGGGGAGATCCTCTTTGTACCATGTTTTTAGAGATAAGGTTTCTTCAATGTTTTGATTTATGATTTTCCATATCTCATCCAGTGGTTTGGATTGGTTTTTGAAAATTCTACCGTTTCTCTCCTTCCATATGGCCCATGTTGCAAAACATGGGATGAGCTTCCAGAGAAAATTCAAGATTTTGCTTTGAAAGGGGTGGGGGTCCCAGTTGTGTATTGTAGCCGTTATGTCTCCATTCGCCCCTCCCTCTTTCTGACAATGGAAATTTATTTTTTGCCAGATCTTATAGGTCAACGGACAGTAATACAAGAGGTGTTCAACGATTTCCTCTTCTTTTTTGCAGTTGAAGCATATGGAGGGGCCATTGAAATTTCTCTTTCTCAGATTATCCCATGTAAGAATCCTCTTGTGACATAGGAGCCAAAGAAAGGTAGATACTTTTGTCCAGATGGAAGGATCCCATATTTTACTCCATAGACGATCGAGCCTTATTTGATCTTTGACAAGTATATTATATGCCTCTATAGTGGAATAGATTCCTCTTTCTTCGTATAACCATCTGAGAATGTCTTTCTCCTCAGAGTACTGTATTTTCCTTTTTGTTAATTATGTATCCAGAGTTTGCTGGTCTTGCCTTGCCCCTTAAGCTATGACCTGAGTTGCCTTGAGCCATTCTCTGTAGTCTTGCTGGGAGGTATTGTGCCAAAAGTTCCTTACCGTATATTGGCGGTGAAGATCCTGTTCTGGGGGAACATTAGGTGGGAAAAGGTCCCTGAGTTTAGGCATCTGTTGCCAAGGGTCGTCGCAAAATCTGGCCTGATCACCATTCTTCTCTTCCCAAAAGCTGTGCTGCTGAATGAGGTTCTTGTACTGTTTTTCTGAGTTCCATATAATTGAGCCATTACAAGCCTCTGATATTCTAATGAGTTCCTCCCTTAGACAGTTTCCCACATATTTGGTTGTCCATAATAGAGCCCAAGGAGTGGGAGGGCCCGAAAGCCATTTCCACTAGATTCAAGCCCCCATGACAGCATTGCTATGAGTGGGATCTCTTAATCCAATGCCACCTCCTTTTTCTGGAAGGCAAGCAGTTTCCCATTTGGTAAGAGCCCATTTGCGTTGAAGTCCACTACTACCCCATAGAAATGCCCTTTGGATAGATTTGAGTTCTTTGAGAACCCATTTAGGAGCTACAAGGATGGAAAAAAGGTATAGGGGCATGGCTTGAAGGACAGCTTTAATCAGAACAAGATGGCTAGCCATGTTAAGAGATCTATTAGTCCAAGAGGAGAGCTGTGCTTCCAGATTGTCTACGAGGGTTCTCCAGGAGGAGTGCTTCAAGCCAGAGGCTATGAGAGGGGCTCCTAGATATGAGGAGGGGAGTTTGGCGGAGGAGAATCTTAGGATGCATAATATGGCTGACTGGATAACAGAGGGAGTATGAAAGAAGAAGATTTGAGATTTGGAATGATTTATAGAGGCGCCGGAGGCATCTGAAAAGTATGTTAAAAGAGTTTTAAGTTGCCTGACCTCTTAGACTGAGGGGTGCCCGTAAAGCATATTTTCATCCACAAATTGTTGATGGGTGAAAGTAGGGGAGTTGTGAGAGGAGAGGCCTTTGAGACAGACAGCTTGCTGAGCATGTTTAATACTTTGCCCTAGACCTTCTACCATAATGATAAACAGGAATGGGGAGAGGGGATCACCTTGCCTAATGCCTCGGGTAGGATGAAAGGTCTCGGAGGGTATGCCATTAATTAGAACAAAGAAAAAATAGGAAGATATGAGGCTCATAATCCAACGGACCCAGGAAGCATAAAAACCAAATGCCATAAGAATCTTTTCAATATACTTCCAACTGAGGCTATCAAAAGCTTTGGAGAGATCAAGTTTGAGTAGCATACCTGGCTTCTTGGAGATCTTCAGGGAATGAATTATTTCATGAGTAAGGATGATCCCGTCCGTGATCTGCCTTCCTTCAACATATCCGGATATGTTCAGGCGAGATGATCAGAGGAAGCAAAAGCTTGAGTCTGGTGGCTATAATTTTTGAGACAATCTTATAAATTATGTTGCAGAGGGCTATCGGCCTGAACTTATCCAGCCTGCAAGGCATCTCCACCTTGGGTATCAGGGCTATGAAAGTAGCATTTATCCCTGGAAACGTCCATCGGAGAGAGCGAGACTATTCCACGACCTGCCATACCTCATTCTTAATTAGGTCCCAGAAGTTGTGGAAGAAGTTAGAGGTGAATCCATCCGGTCCTGGGGATTTACCGGCTTTTAGTTGTCGCACTGCTATTTCCACTTCTTGAAGATCAACAGGCTTGAGGAGCATTTGACTATGCCATTTGAAATGAGTTTGGGGATATTACTTGTAATTTTTTGAATGGCCTGAGAAGGGTCTACGTTTGGTTCTTTGTGTACGTGCTTGACGTAATTTAGGAGTTCAGCCTCTATATCTTCATGCTTTTCTACTCTGGTGCCTTGCTCATTTTGGATGTAGGTGATATTGTTGTGCATTCTGCGCTGGATTGTGGTGCTATGAAATAATTTGGTGTTTTTTTCACCATCTTTGAGCCACTTGATTCTTGATTTTTGCCTCCACAATGTTTCTTCCTGCTTTTCCTTTTCTGCAAGTTGCAATTCAAGGTTTTCTTCCTATTCTGCTAGGTCCTCTGATCTGCCGAGAGTGATGATCTTTTGCTGTAGCTGCTTCATGTCCAGTTTGATGTTCTCTTTCCCCTGAAAGATATTTCCAAATGAAGTGCAATTCCAGTGCTTGATCTTACCTTTTAGGTGCTTAAGTTTTTGTTGGAATTGGAACATTTTGGAACCTGGAGGTGGATGGAAGCTTTTCCATTCTATGTTAATTAACTTGTGAAAGTCTGGATGGGTCATCCAGAAGGATTCAAAGCAGAAAGGCCTGCGGATGTTGTTTCCCACTCGAGACCAGTGAAGTGAAATGGGCCAGTGATCAAAACCAGTGAAGGGCAGGATGGAGGCGACGAAATCACCCCCAAGATGAATGGAATTATCAGAGAGTAGAAACCTATCCAATCAGGATGCGATTTACAGGCTTCCTGCTTGTCTGTTTTTCCATGTAAAAACTCCATTATTAGAAGGGAGGTCGATAAGCTAGTTATTTTGGATGAAATTCTTCAAGAGTGATCCTTCTTGAGAACTTTTGCATCTGCCTCCTCTTCTTTCATCCAGTCTTGTGATCATGTTGAAATCACCACCTGTGATCCAAAGTGGGAAGGGCCTGTTCTGGTTGAGAGCTGAGATGGAGTTTAGGATCTCTGCTTTTCGATGTGTTTCGTATGGGAAATAGACATTGGTCAGAAGTCCATGTTAGTTTGTACCTAAAATATGAAAATTTTCCTGAAGGAAGTTCCTGTGTGCACGAAAGTTGTTGAGCACCATGGCTCTGGAATCCCATAGAATGGCTAGGCCTCCCGAGGCACCATCTGCATCAATTGCTATGTTATGACTTCCAAGCCAAAATTTAGTGGCTAATCTATAAAGTACATTGGAATCACACTTTATCTCTTGGAAGAATAGAACCTGAGGGTTTTCTTGCTTTATCATGTTTTTGAGGAGTCGGGTTTTCCTGGGGCCATTGAGCCCTCTAATATTCCAAGAGATTAGCTTCATTGAGAAAGATTGTTTTCAGGACGATAATACTTAGTTAGCTTAGCATACCTACCTAAATCCACTAAGATTTGCCCAATCTTTATTTTTCTCTGAAGAATGGTTTTCCTTCCTCGTTTTTTGATATCTTTGGCAATGAATCTTCCATACCAAGGGCTTCCTGTTTGTATACCCAGAGATTTCTACCTCTGTGCTCGTGATAAAACTTCTTCTAGGTTCTTAAGCTGTCCCACTGGAATATTGTCGAAGTTATTTGTGGTGTAGGCCTTTTCAAGACCAGGAAGGTCTAAATCCCTAATGTCTATTGTTTCTATTTCTTCCTTCATAAATTGAGAATAATCTTGTTCTTCCATTGCTTCCTCTTCTTAGCGGGTATCTGTGTTTGGGTTCTCCAGTTGCCTAGCTTGGGTACTCCATAATATTTCTTTTTGTTTATTTGAGGTCGAAGCTTCCTTACCTTGAGTATCTGCTTGTGACATTGTAGAACTTCATTTTTTTGGATTGCCATCGTTCATGGGTTCTGGCTCTGAAAAATTCATTTGTGTTTCTGGCTGGTTAGCTAGGGCTCCAAAACTGTTTGTGGATGGCCCTGGTTGGCTGGTTTGTGCTACCTTTAGTTTTGGGACATGCTTCTTATGTGCTCTCTAGCGATTTGTAGCCTTAATGAATCCATTTCCTTCAGAGGCTTCCGGATCCGATGCAGGGGAGGGTTTCTGTGTTAAAGGGCAGTGCCTGAATAAATTCCCGAGGGCGTGAAATCTTTGACATCGAAAGGGCACATGTTCATAGTCAATAATCTGTAACCATTCATTGTCAAAGTAAGAAATATTTACTGCGTCTGGAAGAGCCTGATTGATATCCATGTATACACAAATTCTGGCGTAAGAAGTATATCTTCCTATTTTCGTTTCTTATGTTGTTTTGACAAACTCACCCAGGGTGTTTCCTATTGCCTTCAGAGATTCTTCCTCCCAATATTCCGCAGGGAGTGAGTATAAGCGAATCCACACGGAAGCCTAGTTGAGGTCCACCGTATCTGGGTTGAATCGCTCCACCCATACTTTGAGAAACAAACCAGCCACGTTGAAGAAGTAAGGTCCACCATCAAGAACACTATTTCTATCCTCCAAGAAATTGAAGATAGTTGTGAAAAAACCTTTCAGCCCCTGCTGCAAGGTGATATGCCCTTTAGGATGCCACTTCGTGTTTATCCAGCTCCTTAAAGCATTTTTAGCTGGCCACAGACCAATGAACTTCCCTATTAAAGCACATCTTTCATGAACTGGATTCTTTCTTCGATTCGATGTCATGGCAGTTCAACCCTTGGGAGAATCGCAGCAACTGGTTTGCATGTAGCAGAATGAACTTCTGGTGACTTCTCCCCTTGTTTTACTCACTGGATTTCCAGACCATTATTTTCCCCATTCTGTTTTGGGGCTCCCTTCTTTGCCAAATTCTCGAACTGTTCATTGTCATTTTGTGGGGGAGGTTCATCACCCCCCCCCCTGACTGGGGCTCCATGAGAGTGTGTACCCTAAGTCCTTGAAGGAGAAGGATCTGTACCCGTCAGTGTTTTCCGAGAGCAGCAAAATGACAAATTCTACCGTCGCTGCAAGTGCAGAATTACAGAGCCTGCCCTTGCTGTAGGTGTTCAAACCCTTTTCTACCATGTTAGTATCATGCCAAACATTCCATTATATTTTTCTAGCAATTAAAGCAATTGTGCTCAGTTGGCAATGAATTTGTATGAGCATGGTTCATTTATGTAATCAGAGAAAGTTTTTTCAAGTGTAAATCATTTTCAGATTTCATGTGGTTGTAACACAATATCAGTAATATTGTATATATTCATGTATATTTTCATCTTAAGAATACTATTAAGTGAGAGTTTACTAATAATTAAATCAATACTTTATTCTTAAATCATTTATCTCAGGTGATTTGCTATGGCCCTTTTTATGTTCCAACAACTTAACCACTTTGCACTATTCTTTACCAATGTGATCATTCTTTCAATCATGTTCTTTTCTTTTACAGATTACTCCCCTTTTAGAGGCATTGGGATAGCTACACCTTTAAGGTTGTTGTACAATTATTGCTATATAAATTTCCTAACGAACCAAGACCAATACTGTAATTCATCATGAGTTGCAAGATAATTTGAACAATCCATTAAACTCAAGACTCTTTCATGCCATGGATGCTTGACATCTCTCATCAACCAAATGATAACTACAATATTGTTATAAGGCTATAATATTGTACACCCATGTGTTTACATGAAAAATTCATATGCCTCATTATTATGTGTAGATTTTAGCATGATTTTTTCCACAACAAGTTTATCCTCATGACCCCTTAACCAGGCTTATGATAACAATATACCAAACAGTGCATAAGTATATGTATCGTACAACAATAAAAAAGTGATGCAAACATGGACTTTATCTATTGAAGCCAACTATAATGTTAATACCATGACGATATATGTCAGTTACATCAATGTTCAAAATGCTTACATTGATGGAATTTGTATTATCACATATAATGGAGATGGGTGGAGTGCATGTGATCTGAATGTCTTGTAAGGTTTGCATCATCCAAAGTAGTTGTGTGCAACAAGATGCAACAACCATGTATTCTGCTTGAGCTGTAGATAATGCAATTGAACATTGTTTCTTGTTGAACTAAGACACTAACCTCGAACACATATAGAATGCACCACCACTAGTGATTTTTCTATCATCAACACTTCCTGCCCAATCTGCATTTGTATATGCATGAAGTGTAAGATCTATATCTCTAGGATACCATAAACCAAAGTTCCTTATTCCTTGAAGATATTTTAAAATGCTTTTGACTGCTCGAAGGTGTGATTCCTTCAGATTTTCTTGGAATCTTCCAACTATTCATACTACTTGCATGATGTCAGGTTGGGTACCTATTAGATAAAGCAGACTGCCAATCATGGATCTGTAAGTTGGTTGACGTAGTACTACTGATTCATCATTTGAGATGAGACTGCATCCTGTTACCATTGGGGTACATACCAGTTTAGAATCTTCTGTGCGATACCTTTTCAAGACCTATTTGAGATATTTGGTTTGTGAAAGAAAAATACCATCTTTATTTTGTTGAACTTGTAGGCCAAGAAAATAGGTAAGCTCACCAAGCAAGGACATTTCAAATTCTTGCTGCATTACTGAAGCAAAATCCCGACTCGTGGATTCTTCATTGCTACCAAATATGATATCATCAAAATAAACAATTATTAGCAATTTATCAGTGTCAATTTTTGTATATAGATTTATATATGTTGATCCCTTTGAAAAACCCTATTGGTTGAGATAATTGTCAAGACAGTAATATCAGGCCCTTTGAGCTTTTTTTAGACCATAGAGAGCCTTTCTGAGTTTGTATACAAGTTTTGCATCATTTCCAAGAATGAATCTTTCTGGTTGCTCAATATAGACATCTTCTTCTAAGTCTCCATTAAGAAAGGCCGATTTTACATCCATTTGGTATACTTGAATTTCTGAAAACTAGAAAGAGCAAGAAAATTTCTTATGGCTTCAAGTCTAGCAAAAGGTGCAAAAGTTACTTCAAAATCTATACCTTCTTGCTGAGCATATCCTTTACAAACAATTATGGCATTGTTTCTAATAACTTCTCCATTTTCATTCAACTTGTTTTTTAATATCCAATTAGTTCCAATGATATTCTTATTATGAGGTCTAGGAACTATTTCCCAAGTATTATTCTTCTCAATTTTCTCAAGTTCTTAATTCATGGCCTTGACCGAACATTCATATTTGCATGCTTCATTTACATTTTGAGGTTCGGTGGAAGATAGTTATGCTAGATAGCTTGAAGCTTCTGCAATAGTTCTTCTTCTCTACACACTTGTCTCTTCTTCCCCTAAAATTTGAGTCTCTGGATGACTTTTTTTAACATACCTGGATGGAGTCTTTTCTTCTACCGTTCTCTCTTCTTGTAGTGCTTCATTGGTTTGCTCTTCAGAGACAATGTGATTTTATGTGGGAAAATAATCCTCATCTTCTTCATTGTCATAATGTTCGATTTTTATCTTTTTTGGACTTTTGCATGCTTCATCAACCACAACAACAATACTTTTAATAATTTTACCAAGTCTTTTATTACGCCGTAAGGCATTTCCATTTGAAATGAATTGCCCCAGCCGCCGCCGTGTCCTATTGTTGACCGTAGATTTGTGGTGTTAGAAGATTGAATGAATTGTGATCGTTGATCCAACACTGAAACTGAAAGGTTAATGAAGAAGCCGAACAAACACACGGCCAGCGAACCATTCATTTCGCAGCTGATGAAGAAGCCGGACAAACACACCACCACCGAACCATTCGTTTCGCAGCTGATGAAGAAGCCGGACAAACAAACCGCTAGCGAACCATCCCGATGATAAACCAGAATTTACTCACAGCTTTGATATTGTCAGGTCACTCGTTTCAAATGTGGGGGTTTTAAGATTAATATGTTCCATTGGATTATTATATCAATCGCCCGGTGACATCTGTATTCTTCAATTTTTATGTTTTAATAAGTGAAGGGTTGGCACAACATTCAGAGTTGCAGCCATAGCGTCAAAAAGGATTATGAAGGAGCTCAATGATTTGCAGTGGTATCTCCATACATCTTGCAACTCAGTTATTTTTACACCAATTTCAGATTTTCCCAATTGATTCTTGGGTTTTCAACCGAATGTCTGTTTTGTTTTATGCAGCTTTCTGGCACAAAGAATATGTAACTGTTCCAACTTTTTGTATATATGATGTTCTAGCTTTTTGTATGTGGGTTGCCTTCTTTTTGAGGGTTCGAAAGTTACCTGCATATGTACGTTGGATGCTTGCTCCCTGTTTAACCAGAATTTCAATTGCAATCGTTCCACAATATCGAGAAATGGCATTCCAATGGGTGATTTGTCTGGGTAATCTCTGAATTGCAATTATTATAGTTTGCCTTTTCCTTATTTTAGTTTACTCGATATGCATGTACTTTCTGCTTTTGGTTTTTTTTCTTCAGGGTGTGTGTTTCGTGACATCTGTATTCTTCAATTTTTATGTTTTAATAAGTGAAGGGTTTGCACAAAATTCAGAGTTGCAGCCATAGCATCAAAAAGGATTATGAAGGAGCTCAAGGATTTGCAGTGGTATCTCCATACATCTTGCAACTCAGTTATTTTTACACCCATTTCAGATTTTCCCAATTGATTCTTGGGTTTTCAACCGAATGTCTGTTTTGTTTTATGCAGCTTTCTGGCACAAAGAATATGTAACTGTTCACACTTTTTTAATATATGATGTTCTAGCTTTTTGTATGTGGGTTTCCTTTTTTTAAGGGTTCGAAAGTTACCTGCATCTGTATGTTGGATGCTTGCTCCCTGTTTAACTAGAATTTCAATTGCAATAGTTCCACAATATCAAGAAATGGCATTCCAATGGGTGATTTGTCTGGGTAATCTCTGAATTGCAATTATTATAGTTTGCTTTTTCCTTATTTTAGTTTACTCGATATGCATGTACTTTCTGCTTTTGGTTTTTTTTCTTCAGGGTGTGTGTTTCGTGTGTTTCTTAATTGCATTGTTAGCTTTTTTTTTGGGTAGGGTTAAGTTTATGTGTTTTATTTTATTTGTGGGGATTTCAATTTATGGGTTTTATTTATGTGCTTCTTTCCTTTTTATCGGTGTCAAAAAATATTCTGAAGGAGCTCAAGGATTCGCAGAAGGATCCCCTGACATCTTGCGGCATTGGTATTTTATACCAATTTTAGATTTGCCCCTTCAAATGATTAGTTTACTCGATATGCATGTACTTTCTGGTTTTTGTTTTTTTTCTCTTTTTTTTTCTCCAGGGTGTGTTTTTTAATTGCATTGCTCCCTTATTTTTGTTTTTGGGTGGGATTAAGTTTATGTGTTTTATTTTATTTGTGGGGATTTCAATTTATGGGTTTTATTTTTGTGCTTCTTTACTTTTTAACGGTGTCAAAAAAGATTCCGAAAGGCGTTGGTATTTTTATACCCATTTCAGATTTGCCATTTCAAATGTTTCCTAAATTTCCAAGAAAATGTGTGTATTGTTTTATGCAGCTTTTTGGCACAAAGAATCTGTAAGTGTTCCAACTTGTTGTATGTATGTTGTTCTAGCTTTTCTGCAGAAAGTGAGGTTGGATAAACTTTCTTAGTTACATCTATGATGCCTTTTTATTTGTATTTAAATTTTATATGTTAGACGATTAAAACAAATTCTACCGTTCGATCCTGATAGGTGATAGGAATCTGAAAACTGTTTGTAACTGCCCAAACATGAGTATTTATTGTTCAAAACATTAGCGCTACTAGGCTCCATTCCACTAGCAGGTTTTTCTGGCAGTTAGGTTTCGCTTGGTTTTTCTGACAGCTAGGTCTTGCTACTCCACTCCGTGTCACTGTGTGCGGTTTTGCATCATCCAATCATTTTGTTAGACAATCAGATTAATATGTTCCATTGGATTATTATGTCAATCGCCCGGTGACATCTGTATTCTTCGATTTTTATGTTTTAATAAGTGAAGGGTTTGCACAACATTCAGAGTTGCAGCCATAGCGTCAAAAAGGATTATGAAGGAGCTCAAGGATTTGTAGTGGTATCTCCAAACATCTTGCAACTCAGTTATTTTTACACCCATTTCAAATTTTCCCCTTAAAGTGATTCTTGGGTTTTCAACCGAATGTGTGTTTTGTTTTATGCAGCTTTCTGGCACAAAGAATATGTAACTATTCCAACTTTTCGTATATATGATGTTCTAGCTTTTTGTATGTGGGTTGCCTTTTTTTAAGGGTTCGAAAGTTACTTACATCTGTATGTTGGATGCTTGCTCCCTGTTTAACCCCTTATTCTTAGCACAAGGAAACCCCTTCAAACAATTTCCCGAAGCTTCGTCATTTATTTGTAAACTTTTAATTTCACCTAACAACGACATTTTATTCCCTGGAAGATTAGCGTTTGTTAAGGAAATTTCATGTCTTGCTTGAGCGGTGAGCAAACCTACAAGGAACTAACAGTGGCAATCAATGTTTTCTCCAATCTTTATTTTAAACACCATGTCGTTCAAAAACGGAAAAACATCAGAAAATGTTTCAAGACAGTATTCTGCCAAGCATATCAAGAACTTCTTGAGCAGCTTTTCTGCTGAAGCTGAGCTAAATACATCTACAATATACTCTTTCAGAGACTAGTGCAAGAGAGTAGTACCATTGAAAAGTCTATAGAACTGCTTCAACCTTGTAGTATATAATTCTGTCTCATTGCCATGAGAGATAATGTTAACTAACTCTAATACAGAGTATACAAGATTAAAAACTGGCTTCTGCAAATTTAATACTTGCAGAAATCAAGCTGGGCATTTTGTGATATCTCGCAAAACATTGCTTCTAGTGCATGCTTGACATTGGCTCAAAAGTGTCTCCAAGTAAAAAGATAAATCTTCTGAACTTCTTGGTGTGAATTGCACTAAGAGGGCATAAATTGCCCTTGGCTTGTCTCGCGATTCATTGGAAATCTCCAAGTAAAAAGCTAAATCTTCTGAACTTCTTGGCATGAATTGCACTAAGAGGGCATAAATTTCCCTTGGCTTGTTCGGCGATTCATTGGAAACAAATTCCAAAATATCCCCTACTTCCAGCTGGAGCATGCCTGTCTCTTTGAATGATGAAGCTCCTTATTGAAATTATAACCTGTCTTTCAACATGTTGAAACATGAAATAGCATAGTGAAGCAAGACAGTACATAAGGAACCAGGCTACCCTTTTAGACACCCTGCTGCCCAGAAAGGCACCACCTACCATCCTTTTGTCATTTTGATCTCTAGGATGATATCTAATAATAGTTTATGTACTTGTCTTGGATTAGCTGTATAATATTACCACTGGAAAAAAGGAAGATTGCCAAAATTCCATGGCATACCGAGAGTGAAGTGGCACAACACATGCTTGGTAATGGACTCAGAAGTTTCCTAATTAATAGCAGAATGTAGACCATTACCAGTCAACGCATCAGCACATGGTGCTGCAATTGTACAAGCATATTGGCATAGAATTCAATGACCCACCGAAGTTTTCCTGCAAACCGAAATGGTCAAATTTGTGGAACAAGTGGAGGAAAAAATCATGCCATAGTAGAGGATTGCAATAGTTTATGCATTCTATATTTCCAATGTAAATGGGAATGTTATGTAAATATTGCAAAGTCATAGTGAGAAGCATAGTTCCTCCCAACTATGATCTTCTCTTGTTGCAGAGCAGAAAATAGAGAGGACACACTCTACATTGGCAATTGTTGCGCCATCCACTCGCTTTAAGATTTCAAAAACTAGGTCAACATTCAAAGCCATGATCCCTGAAATTCTTGAGAATTCAATCAAAAGCCCAACGTAAGCTACACTGTCACTTGTGATATTTTCCACCTGACCAATCCACACTCCGATGGACTTGGAGTTTCAATGTGCATTCGGAAAGTTCTGGAAGATGCAAAAAATTTACTAGAAGAGGTCAATGCTTTTGGTTTTTTAATAAAGGATTATCAGTGTTGTAGAATTACTATAGTTTTAATATTTTATTGAAACTTATAAATGCTTAATGACTAATTATCGTATCCTCAATAACAATGCAAGTCAACTATATCAATGCACATGCAACCTCAACCCAAGTAGAAGATGTGGTATGCAACCTCAACCCAAGTAGGAGATGTGGCAGGGATGTCAAGAAGGTTTTTAAGGATACTTATGGTATTAAAATGAATGGAATTTTACGAGAGGTAAATGGATAGTTTTGGGATGCATTATAAATTTCACAAGCAATTGACATTTATATGTGGTTTGTGATCAATTCCGCATGCAAAATAGGGGTGGGCAAAACCTAGCGGTTTTGCAACAATACTAACAAAAAATGGGTATTACATGTGTGCATGTGTTAAGAAGAATGGAGACAACATACAAAGAACACCAGCTTTGTTTGTCTTGACATTGATCTGTCTTCATGCCTATCCTCTATTTTGATAACAAGTCACAAAGTGGACTAAAGAAGTGTAGGAGTGTTTCTTTGTATTCAGGTGGACTGTTGTACTCGCAAAAATGGAACAATCTGCATGTTGTGACAAGTGTTGTGACAAGTGCGTTGTTCCTGCTCATAGTCTATAATTATTATTTTTCTTCTACTGGCAAGATGGATAGTTTGGGTTGCATGATAAATTTAGCAGAAAATGACATTTATATTTGGTTTGTGATCAATTCCTCATGCAAGGTAGGCATGGGAAAAACCTAGCAGTTATGCAACAATACCAACAAAAGGTTGGGTATTTCATGTGTGCATGTGTTTAGAAGAACATAGACCATTTACAAAGAACACCAGTTTTATTTGTCTTGACATTGATTTGTCTTCATGAATACATTATACACCTATGTTTTATCTTGATAACTAGTCACAAAGTGGACTAAAGGAGTGTTTCTATGTATTCATATAGCAGAGTTCAATTCCAGTTTTTAAACTCTCTTTGCCATCTAGAGAGTATGCTTTTGGGGTTAATGATTAATGGTTTGCAACTGGAAACAAAATCAGATAACTTTGTACGAAAAATTCTTCTTCTATGCTATTATTTCCTATCCTACTGCCTTACGGCGTTTCCTTTGCAACATGTGGTGCAAATGCTAGTTATAACATTTATAGCTTTTACTTCAGCAAGAGTAACCAAGAAGAATACCTTCATCTAATCTAGGTTCAAGCATACAAAGTTTTTCATCAATCCTTTTGATGTAACATTTTCTTCCAAAAACTTTGAAGTATTTTACAGTAGGATTTTTACCATACCAAATTTCATGTGGAGTTTAAGTGTTGTTCACCGGAACATTTGCTTGGTTGATAATGGTGATGGCGGCAAATGTAGCTTCACCCCAAAAGGTTATAGGAGTTCCAGAATCATCTAGCATAGCTCGAGCCATTTGTTGAACAATTCTGTTCATTCTTTCTACCACTTCATTTTGTTCAGGAGTCCTTGTGGTGGAGAACTGCCTTTTTATTCCATGTTCACAAAAGGCAAAGAATTTATCCGAGGTAAATTCCCCTCCTCGATCAAATCTGAGGAATTTGATTTTGCGATCTAATTCATTTTCAACCAAAACTTCGAAGGCTTTGAAAGTTTAAAATGTTTCATATTTATTCTTTAGAAGACTGATCCAACACATTCTGGAAAAATCATCAATGAACAATATAAGGTATTCTTCTCCACAAGGTGACCTTTTACTTTATGGTCCACATAAATCAGTAACAACAAGTTCAAGAGACTTACTAGATGACCCTTATTTTTCAATGAAGTGAGATATGGTTTGCTTATAGAATTGACATGATTTACATATTATATTTTCAGGAATGTTGATATCTGGAAGATCGTGAACAACCTAGAATCTGCATGCTTTCTTATATGATAAAATCTTAGATGCTCCAATCTTCTGTGCCATAGCTAATTTTCATCATTTTTTCTTAGGTAGCTCTGTTGTTTTCCTCTCTTGAGTATGTATAGGTTGTTTGGAGTTCTTGTACCTTTGATCATGGCTTCTCATGTATCAAGCTCATAAAAAACACATCCATTTGCTCGAAACACCACTTCATTTCCTTGATCACACATTTGTCTCACACTCAACAAGTTATGCTTTAAACCATCAACATACATAACATTCCCAGCTTTAACTTTTTCTTTCAAGAAAATAGAGGCTTTACCTTTTATGATAGCAAGAGTGTCATTTCCAGATGAGACATTCTTTTCCTTTTCTAAGGCATTATATGAGTATAGTTTTTCTTTGTCACCTGTCATGTGTTTTGAGCATCCATTGTCGATGTACCACTTGTTATCTTGTCCTTATTTATACAAGGATATACCACATATTTCTATTTGTGGTTCTTTCTTTCTCCATATTTTTGGATTTAATGGAGTTTGCTCCTTTTGATATATTTTCAGAAACTTACTTCTGCATTCAGATTATTCATGGCCAAAGTTGTTACAAATTGATCATTATATTTCATTTTCAAGAAGAGAAAAGTTATTATAGGAATTTTTCTTAATCCCCGTCACATTCCTCTGATTTCATGGTTCTCTAGTCATGATGGTTTTGTAAGCAACACATTGAGCATCTTTGTGTCCAAAATTATGACATGAGAAACATTGACCATTGAAGAAGTTCTTGCGATTATCGAATCCATTGATTTGGTGATTGTAATTTCTATTCATCTTCGAAACAAATTGAGTATGATTTACCTGAGTTCGGTTGTGACTTCTGTTTATGCTTGGAGCGAACTGAGCATGATTTACCTAGTGATCTACCATATGCCTTTGCTGACGCTTGTCATACTGTCCATTGTTCTTATATGCATCAAGATTTCTTTTAGTGGAGGTTGACAACTTCTGTGATTGAGGTGCTTCTTCAGTATATCCAAGACCTGTCTTTATCAGAGGATAAGGCTGCACTTTGATCATTTCATTTAAGGTTTATGATCCTTTAGAAAGTATAATATTGATAGATTTTTTTTCTCAAGATCCTTTCTTAGACCCACAATTTTACATTCTAGTTTTTCTTTGCGTTTTTCTCTTTCAGCAAATTGATATGTCAACGTATCTATAATCATATTCTTTTCTTCTAAACATATTTTGAGTTTAGAAATTTCTTCATGAAGTTCATCTTCTTCTAAAGCATCCAAAAATTTATCATCTTCATAAGCCATTAGAAGTCTATAGTCATTACTATTTTCATCTTCATCACTTATTGATAATACATCGCTATCTTCATGACTATAGTAGCTCTTTTTACTTACACTTTGTTTTCTATTCCATTTTGCAGATTCCTTCCCTTTATCATATTTATCTTTATGAGGACATTTGGCAGCATAATGACCGACTCTACCACAAGCAAAACATTTGAAAGGTAGTTTACCTCTAAATCTTCCAGAACCTCATTGAAGCTTCTTGACAAAGTTTATTTCATCTACTTCTTCTGAAGTATATCCTGATTCATTGAGTTCTTCTTTTTCTTTTGTTGAAGCTTTAAATGCACCTTCTCTCATATCTAATGGGCCTCATTTTCTCATCTCAAAGGAAGTTAAGGTTTCGTGAAGTTGTGTCATAGTAATAGTCTATAGATCCTATTTTTCTTCTATGGAAGATACTTTTGATTCAAATTTAGTAGACAAGGATCTTAAAACTTTCTCAACTAAGGTAACTTCCTTTATCTCTTCACCCACATTTTTCATGCAATTAACAACCTCATCTATATATAAGAAGTAACTAGCAATACTTTCATCATTGTGCATCTTAAGAGTTTCATATTTAATTGTGAGAGTTTGCAGTTTAGCACATTTTACCTGAGAGTCTCCTTCGTAGCTTAGAACAATTTTGTCCCATATTTCTTTGGCTGGTTTGAGCTGTATAATTTTGACAAACTCTAATTGTGACAGACTTTCCAATAATGTATTGATATAATTGGCATTCATTTCATATTGGTTTTTACCTGTCCTACCTATAGGAATTGCTGATGGAAATGTATATCCTCCTTCCCAGATTTCCTAGACATCTATTCCAAGTGATTGAAGGTAGGCTATGGTTCTTATATTCCAATAAACAAAATTTCTCCCATCAAATATTGGTGGTTTGATGGATCCCGCACTTTCTTGATTACTCATGATGATGGATCTTCCTTCAAGCGATCAAGCTTGTTCAGAAGGACCTGCTCCAATACCAATTGTTGGAAATAATACTGGGAGGGGGATGAATCAGTATTATTAACTCAATAATTTTTCATTTCCATAGGCGAATTTTTATACGCTAATTTAGCTAAGTGACCAGCGTGTACACGGGACTGTTATGAAAGAAACCAACATATATGCAGAGAACCTTTTGATTTACCCAATTTATCATGTATTAAACTTTAACCAGTATGTCAAATATTAATTAAACAATACAGTAAAAGTAGAATAAAGCATAAGCATCACACATGAACACCAAGATATAAGGTGAAAACCTAATGTGGGTAAAAACCACTTGTTGTTGTTGTCTCTGTCTTCTTTTAATAATAAGAAAATTCTATTTACAATTTTGTACTGGTGCAGACTTATACCAGTACGAGGCTTCTACTTGCATAAGGCTACAACCTTCTCTCCTTTCCCAGCTACTACTAGAAGGGAGCTACAACCCCTTAGCTCTTGTGCTACCTGATATGTTTTTGGTACATAGGCACAGACCTACAGAAGGCTACAACCTTCTCTCTTCCTCCAGGGACCATGTTTCATAAATTTTCAGACTAGTTCCATCAACAACATCATAAGAGTAATTCAATCATCGAATATATCTGCATCAACCAATCATCTTTTGAACCAATCATTACCGAATCAATCAATCACTTTGACTACCCATCAATCTGATCATTCAGAATACTAACAATAGCAACTAAAACATATTTTATAGGGTATATGCTACTGTCATGTGTCGAAACTGCGTGTATAAGCGCTTTTCTCAAAGCCAACCAGCGTATACATCTACAAATATTTATTTAGAATTTTGCAGCTATTCCAAACTTCAGTTACACCAATATCATATCATTTGCAGATTAATACATGCATTAGTATTCAGATCAAGAATACACATGAGAAAAAACACATAATTATAGTTCATTTTATGCCTTAAGATCCCGATCCATCATTAGATCTAATCCCTCATCATCCACTAAGGTTCATCCTTGGTTAAGATCCAGCAATGCACCATAACCCAATAACCTGCATACTAGATCTCATACTTCATCAGATATTCTATACTTGAAGACCTTGGCCTAATGATCTTCTCCTCCTTTTATAGTTTTAGGCCTTTCTCAATAGCATGGACCAAAACCACTTAGGACCAATACCTTGGCCCAAATACATAGGGTCAATTGCACAGACCAGATGCCTCAGACCTATACCATGGATCAAAATACCATGGACCAAATACTTCGGACCAAAACCTTAGTTTTCCAAGGAATATAAACTTTTATTTTCGTGAAAGTGCATGTGTATGTATACACGACTTGTATACAGTGAACCTGTGTGTATACACAACTTGGTCATGGTGAACCTGTGTATACCTCTCTTTCTTCATTCTGTGAAGACTGATTTATAAATCTTTCATCTGAGTGAGCTGCCATCAAGGACAATACCTGCATCATAATGCCAACAATATCCCCCTTTGGACTTGATGGCAACAACCACACCAAGTCACTCTCCCCCTTTGACATCAAGGGCAAAGGGTCATGCTCCCCCTCAGTACATGTTGAATTCTCTGATATGTTGTAGTGTGCTGATTGAGCTCCCGTAATCAAGTCCATGTTCCCCCTGAGCACACGAAAGGTCTGCAAAAATATGTTCTAAAAGGATACCATGACTCTATACATACATCACCAATGGCTCATACATACATCCATCTCCCAACCAAGTGGGGATATACCAAATTTTACTCATCCACCCAACCAAGTGGGGGTATACCAAATTTTACTCATCCACCCAACCAAGTGGGGATATACCAATTGTTTATACATTACATAATCCATCCCATGCATAGTGGGGTTACAAATTAGGTCTTTAAAAGAACTTTACATGACATATATAATAGAGACAAAATATCTTTAAACAAGACCACGATATTCATCAGAAACTATCATATGATCTGCACCATCAGTAACATCTGTTCACAACATCCAGACTAGCAACCAATGTATGTCCATCATTTGTTCCAATATCATCAACATGTGATAATCAACATATGTGAGTATCAACCATGTTCTCCCCCTGAACCTGTTGCACCTGTTCACTGTTAGATCTGATCATTGCATATGTTAGAAGAGATATGATAACATCATCATTAATCATATATACATCAAGTTATCAGCAATTTTGTGATGACCGATATATTTCTACATGTTAGCAGCAGATTGTAACCATTATCAAATAGAGAAGATAATTGACAGAACCATAGCAGACTCCCTTTTCTTGAGTCTGACCCATTTCTTTTCTTCAAATCAACATATATGCAACTGTGCCCAGATAAACCTGCGTATGTACGTGACTTCACTTCATGAAAATCACATTAACAACCTTTCTTTGAAAAATAGGATTTAATAGTAGGATGATGCAGTAACTACTCCCAGATTTTGTTTGAGATATTCAAATGTCTCTCTGGGCAGTGGTTTAGTGAATATATTAGAAACCTATTGTTTGGAGGGAATATACTCCAATTTGACCTTTTTTTCAAGCACTTGTTCATGTAGAAAATGATAATTGATGTGTATGTGATTGTTCCTGGAATGCACAACTGGATTCTTTGAAATACTGATGGCACTTGTATTATCACATAGAATGGAGATGGGTGGAGTTTATGTGATCTAAATGTCTTGTAAGGTTTGCACCATCCAAAGTAGTTATGTGAAGCAAGATGCAATAGCCACGTATTCTACTTCAGCTGTATATAATGCAATTGAACTTTGTTTCTTGCTGAACCAAGACACTAACCTGGAACCCATATAGAATGCACCACCACTAGTGTTTTTTTTGTCATCAACACTTCCTTCCCAATCCACATCTGTATATGAATGAAGTGTAAGATCTGTATCTCTAGGATACCATAAACCAAAGTTTTGTATTCCTTGAAGATATTTGAAAATCCTTTTGACAGCTTGAGGGTGTGATTCCTTCGGATTTTCTTGGATCTTCCAACTATTCCTATTGCATGCATGATGTCAAGTTGGGTACCTATTAGATAAAGCAGTCTCCCAATCATGGATTTGTAAGTTGGTTGATGTACTACTGATGATTCATCATTTGAGCTGAGACTACATCCTATTACCATTGGGGTACATACTGGTTTAGAATCTTCCATGCTGTAATTTTTCAAGATCTATTTGAGATATTTGGTTTGTGAAATAAAAATGCCATCTTTATTTTGTTGAACTTGTAGACCAAGAAAATAGGTAACCTCACCAATCAAGGACATTTCAAATTCTTGTTGCATTACTGAAGCAAAATTCTGAGTCATGGATTCTTAATTGCCACCAAATATGATATCATCAACATAAACAACAATTACTAGAAATTTATCAGTGTCAATTTTTGTCCATGTTGGTGGAGATATTTGTTAAGACGGTAATATTAAGCCCTTGGAGCTTGTTTTATACCATAGCGAGCCTTTCTAAGTTTGCATACAAGTCTTGCATCATTTCCAAGAATGAATCCTTTTGGTTGCTCAATATATACTTCTTCTTCTAAGTCTCCATTAAGAAAGGCAGATTTTACATCCATTTGTTATACTTTGAATTTCTGAAAACAAGAAAGATCAAGAAACATTCTTATGGCTTCAAGTCTAGCAACGGGTGCAAAATTTTCTCCAAAATCTATACCTTCTTGCTGAGCATATCCTTTACAAACAAGTCTATATTTGTTTCTAATAACTTCTCCATTTTCACTCAACTTGTTTTTGAATATCCATTTAGTTCTTATGATATTCTTATCATGAGGTCTAGGAACTAATTCCCAAGTATTATTCTTTTCAATGTGCTCAAGTTCTTTATTCATGGCCTTGACCCAACATTCATATTTTCATACTTCATTTACATTTTGAGGTTCGGTGGAGGATAGTAATGTTAGATAGCTTGAAGCTTTTACAATAGTTCTTCTTGTCTAGACACTTGCCTCTTTCTCCCCTAAATTTTGAGTCTCTGGATGATTTTTCTAAACATACCTGGACAGAGTCTTTTCTTCTATTGTTCTCTCTTCTTCTGGTGCTTCATTGGTTTCTTCTTCAGAGCTAGTGTGATTTGATGTGGGAAAATAATCCTCATCTTCTTCATTGTCATAATCTTTGTTTTTTATCTGTTTTGGATTTTTTCATGCTTCATCAACCACAAAATCAATGCTTTCAATAATTTTCCCAAGTATTTTACTATAACATTTATATCCTTTACTTCGGGAAGAGTAACCAAGAAGAATACCTTCATCTACTCTGGGTTCAAACTTACCAAGTTTTTCATCATTCCTTTTGATGTAACATTTGCTTCCAAAAACTTTGAAGTATTTTACAGTAAGAGTCTTAACATACCAAATTTCATGTGGAGTTTGAGTGTTGTTCACCCGAACATTTTCTGTTTGAGAATGGTTACGGCGGTGAATGCAGCTTCACCCTAGAAGGTTGCAAGACTTCCAGATTCGTCTAGCATAGCTCGAGCCAGTTCATTCTTTCTACCACTCCATTTTGTTGAGGTGTCCTCGCAATGGAGAACTGCCTTTTTATTCCATGTTGTTCACAAAAGTCAAAGAATTCATCCAACGTAAATTCCCCTCCTCGATCAGATCTAAGGCATTTGATTTTCCGATTTGATTCACTTTCAACCAAAGCTTTGAAGGCTTTGAACTTTTCAAATTCTTAATCTTTATGCTTTATAAGACCGATCCAACACATTATGGAAAAATCATCAATAAACAATATAAAGTATTCTTCTCCACGAGGTGACTTTTTCCTTGATGGTCCACATAAATCAGTATGAACAAGTTCAAGAGGCTTACTAGGTGACCCTTATTTTTTAATGAAGTGGGATCTGGTTTTCTTACCGAATTGACATGTTTTGCATATTATATTTTTAGGAATGCCGATAACTGGAAGATCACGAACAACCTAGAATTTTCCTGCTTTTCTTATTTGAGAAAATCTTAGATGTCCCAATTTTCTGTGCCATAGCTAGTTTTCATCATTTTTTCTTAGGTAGAACTGTTGTTGTCCTCCCTTGAGTATGTATAGGTTGTTTTGAGTTCTTGTGCCTTTGATAACTATTTCTCCTATATCAAGCTCATAAACAACACATCCATTTGATCGAAACACCACTTCATTTCCTTGATCACACATTTGACTCACACTCAGCAGGTTATGCTTTAAACCATCAACATACATAGCATTCGCAGCTTTAATTTTTCTTTCAAGAAAATAGAGCCTTTACCTTTTATGACAGTAGGAGTGTCATTTCCAAATGAGACATTCTTTTCCTTTTCTAAGGCATTACATGAGTGTAGTTTTTCTTTGTCACCTTTCATGTGTTTTTAGCATCCACTGTCGATGTACCACTGGTTTTCTTGTCCTTTTGCATACAAGGCTATACCATATCTTTCTGTTTGTGGTAATTTCTTTCTCCATATTTTGTGATTTAATGGAGTTTTCTCCTTTTGAGATATTTCCCGAAATTTACTCCTGCATTCAGATTCTTCATGGCCAAAGTGGTTACAGATTCAACATTCTACTTCATTTTCAAGAAGAGAAAAGTTATTATAGGAATTTTTCTTGATCCTCGTCACATTCCTTTGATTTTGTGCTTTTCTAGTCATGATGGTTTTGTAAGCGACACATTGAGTAGCTTTGTGTCCAAATTATGACATGAGAAACATTGACCATTGAGAAAGTTCCAGTGATTATCGAATCTATTGATCTGGTGATTGTAGTTCCTATTCATCTTTGAAACAAACTGAGTATGATTTACATGAGTTTGGTTGTGAGTTTTGTTTATCCATGGAGTAAAATGAGTTTGCTTTACCTGGTGATCTACCTTATGCCTTTGCTGACGATTGTCATACTGTTCACTGTTCTTAGTTGCATCAAGATAACTTTTTGTGGATGTTGACAACTTCTGTGATTGAGGCACTTCTTTAGTATATCCAAGACCTGTCTTTATTAGAGGAGAATGTTGCACTTTGAAAATTTCATTTAAGGTTTCTAATCCTTTAGCAAATTTAAGATTGAGAGATTTCGTTTTCTCAAGGTCCTTTCTTAGACCCACAATTTCACATTCTATTTTTTCATTGTGTTTTTCTCTTTCAGCAAGTTGATATGTCAAGGTATCTATAATCATATTCTTTTCTTCGAAACAGATTTTGAGTTTAGAAATTTCTTCATGAAGTTCATCTTCTTCTAGAGCATCCAAAAATTTATCATCTTCATAAGCCATTAGAAGTCTATAGTCATTACTATTTTAATCTTCATAGCTATTTGATAATCCACTGCTATCTTCTTGACTATAGTAGCTCTTTTTACTTACACTTTGTTTTTTATTCCATTTTGTAGATTCCTTCCCTTTATCATATTTATCTTTATGAGGAAATTTAGCAGCATAATGACCGACTCTACGACAGGCAAAACATTTGAAAGGTAGTTTACCTATAAATCTTCTGGAACCTCGTTGAAGCTTCTTGACAAAGTTTACTTCATCTTCTTCTTCTGAAATATATCCTAATTCATTGAGTTCTTCTTTTCCTTTTGCTGAAGATTTAAATGCGGCTTCTCTCATATATGATGGGCCTCCTTTTCTCATCTCAAAGGCGATTAAGATTCTGTGAAGTTGTGTCATAGTAATAGTCTATAGATCTTGTTTTTCTTCTTTTGCAAATACTTTTGATTCAAATTTAGTAGACAAGGATATTAAAACTTTCTCAACTAAGGTAACTTCCTTTATCTCTTCACCTGGATTTTTCATGCAATTAAAAACCTCATCTATACGTAAGAAGTAACTAGCAATACTTTCATCATTGTGCATCTTAAGAGTTTCATATTGAATTCTAAGAGTTTGTAGTTTAGTGCATTTTACCTGAGAGTCTCCTTCATAGCTTAGAATGAATTTGTCCCATATTTTTTTGGCTAATTTGAGCTGCATAACGTTGACAAACTTTGACTTTGACAGACTTCCCAATAATGTATTGTCAACCTTGGCATTAGTTTCATATTTCTTTTTACCTGTCATATATGTAGGAATTGTTGATGGAAATGTGTGTCCTCCTTCCACAATTTCCCAGACACCTGTTCCAAGTGATTGAAGGTAGGTTGTGGTTCTTATCTTCCAATAAATAAAGTTGTTCCCATCAAATATTGATGGTCTGATGGATCCCCCACTTTCTTGATTACTTATAATGATGGATCTTCCTTCAAGCGATCAAGCTTCTTCAAAAGGACCTCCTCTGATACCAATTGTTGGAAATAATACTGAGACGGGAGGTGAATCAGTATTAGTAACTCAATAATTTTTCATTTCCATAGGCAGATTTGTATATGCTACTTTAGCTAAGTGAACCAACGTGTACATGCAACTGTTATTAAAGGAACCAACGTATATGCAGAGAACCTTTTGATTTACCCAATTTATCATGTATTGGACTTTAACTAGTATGTTAGATATTAATTAGACAGTGCAGTAAAAGCAGAATAAAGCATAAGCATCACACATGAACAGCAAGATATAAGGTGGAAACCCAATGTGGGTAAAAACCACCAGCTGCTCTCGTCTCTATCTTCTTTTAATAATAAGAAAATTATGTTTACAATGTTGTACTAGTGCAGACTTATACTAGTGCCCAAGCTTCTACCTACAGAAGGCCGCAACCTTCTCTCGTTTTCCAGGTACTATTGGAAGGGAGCTACAACCCCGTTAGCTCTTGTGATAGCTGATATGTTTGTTGGTACGTAATTACCGACCTACAGAAGGCTACAACCTTCTCTCTTCCTCCAGGGACCATGTTTCAAAAATTTTCAGACTGAATCCATCAACAACATCATAAGAGTAATTCAATCATCAAATATATATGCATCAACCAATCATATTTTGAACCAACCACAACTGAATTAATCACTCACTTTGACTACCCATCAATCTGATCGTTCAAAATACTATCACCAGAATATAGTAATCAGAACCCAGAACTCTGGAACAGGAAACAATAGCAGCTAAAACATATTTGATGGGGTATATGTTACTTCCATGTGTCGAACCTACATGTATACATGCTTTTCTTAAAGCCAACCAACGTATACATCTACAAATATTTATTCAAAATTCTGTAGCTATTCCAGACATCAGTTATACCCAGATCATATCATTTACAGAATGATATATGCGCCAGTATTTAGATCGAGAATATACATGGGAAAAAACACATAATGATAGTTCATTTTACGCCTTAAGATCCTGATCCATCATTAGATCTAATCCGTCATCATCCGTTGAGGTTCATCCTTGGTTCAGATCCAACAATGGACCATAACCCAATAACCTACATACTAGATCTCATACTTCATGAGATATTCGATACTTACACACCTTCACCTAATGATCTTCTCCTCCTTTTATAGTTTTAGTCCTTTCTCAATACCATGCACCAAAACCACTTAGGACCAATACCTTGGACCATTTACCTACGATCAATTCCTCATACTAGATACCTTGGACCAATACCATGGATCAAAATACCATGGACCAAATACTTCGAACAAAAAACTTAGTTTTCCAAGGTATACACGCTTTTCTTTATGTGAAAGTGCATGTGTACATATATGCAACTTGTATAAGTGAACATGTGTCTATACGCAGCTTGGTCATGGTGAACCTGCGTATAACTCTCTTTTTTTATTTTGTGAAGACTGATCTATAAATCTTTCATCTGAGTGAGTTACCATCAAGGAAAATACCAATATCATAATGCCAACAAACCATAATTATTGTGGTGTCCCTGCAGGGTGGTGGGGTCATGGTCATCCACCCAGTAATCTTTAGTGTTATTGTTGTGATGGCTGGGAAGGCCAGTGGGGTTGGTGGCCCGTCGACCTATTTATATATATTTTTTAATTTTATTAAACAAACCAAACTTTTTCAAAAATCCATTTTTAAACCGAAGGAGACAAATTAACTGAGCCACAAATTCACCTGAAATCCGGCCTAGGTTGGCCGGAATCTTATGGCTGAATTTGGTCAAAATTGTGTCTCCTTTAAGCCTGCCACATGTGTAAGTCAACCCTCAATTTTGACTGTTTCTATCTTCTTCATTCAAACTCAGATTGAAGCATCGTTCACTTCATTGGAATCAAGGCGACGAGTACTTCGACCTTATGTCAAGTTGATTACCTTTACACCACTTTGAATTTTGAGCTTTTCCCATGCCACTGTGTTTGAAGATCCACATGGATCAATCCTCCCCATTGATGTGATTTTGTACCACCAAAATATTTATCAGTCAATTGGCAAGTGAGTGAATTTTTCCCTCACTCTTTCCTTCTCTAGCCATTTTTCCTTGCTAGGATGCATCCCCTTGAAAACAACTCGAAGGTATTCCACATCTCCCCCTCTTGAAGTCCCAGTTCTTCTATCAAGGATGACGTCTTCAGGTAACTCATCGAGATACTCTGGTGCAAAATCATCAATTGTAGGAACTATGCCCACCTCCTCGGTGTCCATAATCAATGGTGGCTTATACAGCTTTAAGTTCTCCACATTCACTATGGAGTACATCTGCATATATATCGACAAATCAAGACGAAAGGCATTATTTCCAATCTTCTCCATAATGGTGAATGGCCCATACCAAATAGGTCACAACTTCTTCCCTTCTCCCTCCATCTTGTCCTTGCTGATATGGAACCACACTTTGTCTCCCACTTGAAATTCATGGTCGACTCGGTGTTTTTCATGTCGAGCCTTGTAACAGGATTGACTTTTCTCCAACTGCTCCTATACTACTTGGTGAATCAACTGGGTCCGTTGAATGAACTATTGCACTTTTTCCCTGTCATCACGTCCACTAGAGTAATCTTCCCTTCCAAAGACCATATCAAAAGGGTCCTTTAGCAGGTAACCAAAACATGTCTCAAATGGTGAACGATGTGTAGATGAGTACACTGCTCCGTTGTAGGAATGTTGCACATATGGAATATGCTCATCCTAAAACTTAGGATGTTTCCCACAATAGCCTTGCAACAAATGTACCACGGTGCGGTTGACAACCTCTATCTATTCGTTAGTCTGTGGATGAAATGTCGTCCTTCTTTTCAACTTTGTGTCCATCATCTTCCACAATTCGGTCCAAAACTCTCTGGGAAAGTGAGAGTCCTGATCTAACACAATTGATGTAGGAAACCCAAAGTGTACCCAAACATGCTAAAAGAAAATATGAGTAGTTTTCTCTGTAGTGATATGCTTTTTACAAGGCATTAAAATACACATCTTATTAAAACGGTCAACGATGACATACAAATAGTTGTGACTTTTTCTAGACAAAGGAAAAACTCCTATGAAATCCATCGACACACTTTCCCATGGACGACTCAGAATAGGGAGTGGTGTGTAGAGCCCAAGTTTTCTATTAGATGGCTTTGAAATAGAACATATCACACACCCCTTTACATAGCGAGTCACAATGTTTTTCATATGAGGCCGAAAAAAAATCTTTCTACATGACACAAAGTTTTTTCAATACCAAAATGACCAGACACAAGGGAGGGGTGGGCCTCCTGGATTACATGTACCCTTTCTCCTGTGGGTATGCACAATTTGCCAAGGTGATACAACAGTTTCCCCTGCAAGTGATAGTCGCCCACCTATGAACCATGGGTTAGTTTTGCATAAATCTCCTTAAAGTCATCATCGTTTGCATATTGTTCAACATATATTTCAAAATATAGTCAAGAATTATGCAAAATAACAGAAGCAGAAATATGAGGGTGAGATAGCATATCGACCACTTTGGTGCTAGTACCCTTCTTATACTTTATTACCAGATGAAACTGTTGAAGAAAACCCATCCACCTGAATTGATGAGATTGTTGCAACTTGGTCTGTGACTGAAGATACTACAAGGGCTAATGATCTATATGGGTGATGGTCTCCTTGCCGATCAGGTAGCGTTTCCACTTTTTCACACTCTGGACCAAGGCATATAATTCCTTGTCATAAGTGGGATAGTTTATCACAGCCTGAGAGAACTTCTTGGAATGGTAACATATCAACTTCCTTTGCTGCATCAGTACTACTCCCGTGGAATATCAACTAGCGTCTGTCTTGATCTCAAATGGCTGTTGGAGATATAGTAAGGCAGAGACCGGTGCGGTGCTGATCTTTTCTTTCAATTTTTCAAAGGATTTCTGTTGCTTTCCTCCCCATTGAAAGACTTCCTTTACACTTGTCGATGCGTGTAAAGGTGCTGCAATAATAGAGAAATTGGCAATAAATCTCCTCCAATATTGTACTGCACCAAAAAAGCTCCAAACCTTGGTTACACTAGTAGGTTTAGGCCAATTTACAATTGCTTCAACTTTAGAAAGATCAATTTTTAGCTGACCATGACCAACAATATGACCTAGGTAAACCAAAGAGGTTTTCTCAAACTCACACTTTGACAATTTTAAATAGACTTTTTCATTTTTCAATACATCAAACACTTTCTTCACATGACATACATGTTCATTCCAACTTTTACTAAAGACAAGGATATGATATAGATATACAAGAACAAATTCATCAATGACAGGCCTAAAGAGATCATTCATGACCCTCATGAAAGTGGCTGGAACATTGCAAAGTCCAAATGACATCACCATCCATTCGAGCAACCCCTGTTTGTTCTTGAAGGTGGTTTTCCACACATCCTGCTCTGCAATTCGGACCTGGTGATACCCACTGCGCAAATCTAATTTGGTGAAATAGATAGCGTTATTTAACTGATCTTATAAGTCATCAATGTGGGGAAGAGGGTAACGATTTTTCACCATGAGTTTGTTTAGTGCTCGATATTTCATGCACATCCTCCATGTGCCATCTTTCTTTGCCACTAAGACAATCAGTGAGCCACATGGAGAAGTACTCAGTCTGATGACCCCTTGGTTCAATAGTTCTTACACCTGCTTTTTGATCTCCTCCATCTCAATGGTTGACATCTTGTACATGCCAATATTCGGTAAAGGAGCATCATGCTGCAAATGGATCTCATGTCAAATTTCCCTCTTCAGAGGTAATACCTTTGGTTCTTGAAACATCTCATCATAGATAGAAATTAATTCACATAATGCCTTTTTGTGCACATGATCACAAACCTAGAAAGCATCAGAAAATTCTGCATCTTTTCCCCTTACAATCATAAGCATGCAACCCTTACTGGAATTTACCAACCTCTTCATTTGTCCTGCACTTACAAGGTTGGCACTGATTTTAGTTTGATGAGCCCTTATAATATATTCTACCCATATTTGTGATTTAGTATTTGTTTTCATGACTTAAGAAGATTTCCTTTCTATCATAAAGATATGGACTCCCTAACACCATGCCATAGATATCCAATGGTATTACATGAAGTTTCACCTCATCCACTAACTTAGAAGCGATCACAAATTTAACCTTACACTGCTTAGTTACATTCAATTTTTCTTTATCATGTATCCATCCAAGTGGGTAAGGTTTTGGATGTGGTGTAGTTTCCAAGCCTAGCTTCTTTACCAAGCACTCTGAAATTAAGTTTTCTTGGGATCTGGTATCAAATAGAGTTTCCACTTTTGTATGATTTATGATAAATTTAATACGAAATAGTTCAATTCTCTTTCATTCATTAGGAAGAGACTCATCTATCGAACTAGTGCCTTCATGTCATTCTGAATTAACATGAGGTGTAAGAGTACCTTTTTTTCCTGCTGCTGTGATCAATGCTTCATCTCCTGAATTGGATCCAAGGTCTTGCTACATACTTTCCACTATCTTCTACTTGCCTTTTCTTCCATACTTCTTTGGTCTCTTTTTCAGGTATTGTTTCCAACAATGATCATTATCATGACATTCCCTTTCGTAGTGATTACAATAAGTTATTTCTCCTTCATCTTTCTTGGTTGATTTCATCCTCTTCTCCTTTCCTTTTCCTTTCACTTTGGGTTTTCCATTTGGAGGTTTGAAAGGTGGTTTCTTGAAATGACCATCTCTTTCATTTTTGCCCCTATTCTCAAGATGGATTACCTTCACATTGGTGGAGTCAATAGTAGTTGGTTCAAACAATAATAGTGAATGCCTAAGGTAACTATGTAATGATCCAATGTTCAAATTAAGTACCTATTTTCTAATTTCCTCTGTAAAGCTTTGAACATCCTGACCTTTGCCTTGCCTTATGTATTGCCTATCCATTAAGGCTTTCTGTTTGTAATCCAAGGGATAGAAATTTTCCTTTAATGCAGAAATGAAACTAGGCCACGAGGAAAGAAGATTACCCACACTCTTACTGCTTCACAATTTTCTCTCCCACCAAACGAGAGCAGTGCTACTCAGCCAAAGGAAGGCTAGTTGAATATTTTCCTCGTCCTCATCGATCTACTGAATCCTGCAGTAGATTTCAATATAGCTAATCCAGTTATTAAGCTTTTCTGCATTACTTTCACCGTTAAACATGGTAAGATAAAATTTGACATCTCATTTAAAGAAAGGTTTCTTAGATGCATCCCTTGAATTTCTACGATTATGGTGATGAGAGGAATAAAAACTTTCAGTCATGGAAGGAGAAGGAGGGGGTTCTTCTCCACCATTTCCATGCACTGAACCTTGTTCTCCTGGATTCTATCTTCTACTTTCTCCAACCTTGAAAGCAATTGACCAACATTCTCTTCCATTATATAGAAGGTTTTGCAGAAATTTTGCTCCTCTTCATGATGAGCCTCTTCATCTGCCATGTTTCTCCTTTAATGTGCATGCCCCACGTCGGGAACGAAAGACTTTAGTTTCCCTTCACCTCTTCAGAGATTGTTTCTTCTTAGCATACAAACATTCAATTCACATCTAAAAATACCTGCTCTGATACCACTTGATCCCAAATATTTTGCTTATAGATGTGTTAAAGAATTACATGCATAAATTGTAGCTTAACAGAGAAAACTTAATTTGCACATGAGACAAGAGGACAAACACATAAAGCATGAAAGAAGAAAACAAGACTTGATAATGGAGTACATCCATCTTGGACTATGTCTCTGCGCCCTGCTCGATCAATGGGGAGGCCTTCATTCATTAAGTGGCATAAAAAAGAAGAGTACAAGTATCAGTTACGAAAAGGGGTCTTATACCTCCATACAGAAAAATGACCAAAAAACGCAGAACTCTGATGGAGAAATGGACAACGCCATTTCGTTCGTGGCATCGAGAACTGCTGAAACCAAATAAAATTTGTCAAATTCTAACAAAATGAAAATTCACCCCTCCTGCAAAATTCTACATCGAACCGTGTGCACTACCTCCTCTGCCCTAGCGCACTAAAAAATTACGTTTAAAATATAAATTCTGGGGCATATTTCTCAATAAATTGGTTAACATAGTTGGTTACGGATTTGTTTAATAGGGAGGAGGTTGGGAGGTCAATCCCTACCTCCTTTTCTTATACACCACCAACATAAATATTTTAAAGTTAAATGATGGTTGGGTCGAGCCTGCCTTGGGCGGCTTGCCGACCACACCCTCCTCCAATCTGCATGGTTTTTGGCATGGTAATGTAATATGTTATTTGGTTTTGGGTTGCATCCATGCTGCAACAGGCAGCACACCCACTCATTGTTTTAGTTGTGGGAGTTGGCGGTGGTGGGCGATGGGGTTAGCAACCCGCAACCTTACCATAACCATAATTATTGCGGTGGTCGTGTGGGGTGGCGAGATCATGGTCGTCCACCGCCAAATCTTTAATATTATTGTTATGATGCTTGGGAAGGCTACCGGGGTTGGCGGCCCATCGGCCTCTCTCTCTCTCTCTCTCTCTCTCTCTCTCTCTTCATATATATATAATATATATATATATATATATATATATATATATATATATATATTAATATATATATATATATATATATTATTAACCAACTAAAATTCTCAAAAATCAATTTTTAGACTAAAGGAGACAAATTAACTGGGCTACAAATTCTCTCGGAACCTGGCCCAGGTTGGCTGGAATTCAGTGGCCGGGTTTGGCCAAAATTGCGTCTCCTTTAAGCTTGCCACATGGGTAAGTCAACCCTCAACTTTTACTGCTTCTATCTTCTTCATTCAGACTCATATTAGAGCGTCATTCAAACTGTTGGAATCAAGGCGACGAGCACTTCGACCTGATGTCAAGTTCATTGCCTTTCCAACACTTTGAATTTTGAGCTTTTCCCATGCCATTGTGTTTGAAGATCTGCCTGGATCAGGAAGAGAGACTAGCTGACAGTATTAAGAGTTCTTTAGAGAATTCTTTAAAGAGGTTGAATCAACATATTGGTGTGCTGATAGAGGAGGAAAAATAAGAACAACATACTAAAATGTTGTGAAAGGAAGAAGAGGCACTTAGGGCTTATGTTTTTTATTTTAATAATCATTTTACGAGTGCAAGTTTTATTGCAAATGTTGGAGAAAATTTGGCACAAATGAGTAGCCAAATAAATATGAAAGAATAAGTATCTATGGAAAAGTTTGATCCATGGAACAAAGATATTATGCTACTGGGAAAATATGTTGGGATCGATGAACATCATAGTCTTGTATTTCAAAGGAGTCAAGTACAAAGGAAACTAGAGGACTATTTAATTTTTGAAAGTAAATTTACGGAGATGTAACAGAGGTTGTTTGGAACACAACAAGAGGGTAAGCATGAAAGGGTGGCAATAAGAACCCAACACCTTCAAAGAGAAGACAATAATTATCAGTCAGAAGATATACTGGATAGAGAGATTGAACTGATAAGAAGGATAATAATAAAGTTGTCTCAGAAGAGGAAAGCAACAAGAAAGCAAAGGAGCAACAGAAAAATAAAGACAACAACGCACTATGAGAACATAGCCAGTGGGGCAATGCAACATAAAGTATGGAAACCTAGAGAACAACAACAAACAACAGCAACAACCAAAGACAAATTACATAACAAAGCATGGGATCCAGGAAGACAAAGATCAGAAACAAATGATCAGGAGATCATGATTATTTTAACCTTGGGAGTCTGATGCAGGAGCATTTAGCTCAACAATTTAATTGTGTTCTAGTAGATATAGGGGGTCTTGTATTTTCAAGGAAGCTGGATTCCTATGTATGTAAACATTAATGTTTAAGTGATTAGAATAAGAATTAATTAGATGTTGTGAGGATGTTTTCAAATGATCTTGAATGAAGGAGAACATGAGTGGTTAATAATGACGAGAGAGTTAGAAGTAAATTATAACTCTTAAGGTAGTTTCATGATTCGAGGAAGTAGAGAGGATTCTTAGGGATTAAATGGAGTTAAAAGTGGACTTAGAGGATATTTAGTATTTAGTTCAGCAGATTAAGGATCTAAACCAAGAAATTGGTTATAGAGTCCTATGTATAAATGTAAGCCTAAAAGGCATAGAAAGGGGTTAGCTCAGTCAATTAACTAGGAGTTAGATAGGTTTGACTGTAAGCCTACGGGCAAGAGAAGAAAGACCATTGATATTGAAAATCAGGTTGAGGAAGAAATTCCTGTGTAATACGTATTTATTAATACAGACAACTCAATATTTAAGTTCAAGTGATGTGCGCTGTGTAATTGTACTATACCCTATTTATGAGCTTGTGAATTCTACATAACATAGGTTGCAGGTGTGCAAAAATGAAGGAGATAGTACTTAGAGGAGTATTGTGACAATCAGATAAGTGTTGAGATCTGATTGACAATTCAAAGTTCAAGAGGAACACATCGGAGGAGTTGGGATCGAATTAAGATCAAGTGAGGGTCAAAAGGAAATACATAAGTAGAAGCTGAAGGGTCAATTACACAGTCAAATATAAATGAGCGTGACAGAGCATAATAGCCATCGAATCATTAATATTGACAAGTAAAATTAACGTTTAGTGGCAGAAGAGATAAATTGCGTTCGGGACTTCCCTTGGTGTTAAACTTCACGCGGCGAATGAGGGCCAAAAGGGAGATCTAACCATCTAGATCTTCAAACAAAAGAACAGGTGGATGATATTAATCCACGCGTCAACAAAATGGGATAGCGGTCTCGTCGAAGGTGAAGAGAACTGGAAGTAGATATGAGTCATCAGATCTGTAGATCAACGAATCTAACGGTCATCGGGTGATGAAGGTACACAACAGTTAGCAAAAAATAAAGTGGTTTCATAATCGGAAATGGTTTATCAGGTAGACATAAAGTGGTAAGTGGTAAAATGGAGTGGTCACCCAATTCCATTTAGTGGCAGACATGTAGCAGATGGTGGAGAGGGAAAAATTGCCTTATCGGGGGTTAAGCATCGTTCAAGAAATCTACCTGATATCTTTGATAGCCATTGGATCTAGTGGGGGTAATCTGATGGTAATGATTGGCCGAACAAGTTGGACGCATAAATTTGATTGGGCGAGATTTCATTTGTCAGATCGGAAAGGAAATCGACGACGAAGATTAAAGCTGATAAGGTTCGGGTGAAGAGATGGACCCGATGAGTTATGAATTCCGGTTAAGTTTATTTGAGTTTCAGACGATGAATGGAGATCGTGAAATACTCGTTGATATGAAGGAATGAAATCAATGGTGGAAATTGAATGCTATAGGGTGAGCGCCAGAGAATGTGCAAAGGCTGTGTATTGGCAAAAAAGGTAAGGTTTACATGTGGTTTACGTTTATTTTTATTATAAGCGTTATAATAGAAATAAAGAGGAAAGGTATTAAACTTTGATAAGAGGGGTTTCATAAAAAAGTATAAGTCCACATAAAAGTTAAATTAAGGAGCCTTTAACATTAAGAGTGAAATTTTCATATGCAAAGGAATAGGAAGAATTCCTTGGATGTGTACATGACAGGTACATAGAGTGTGACATGCAATTTTATTTGCATACTATGGGTGTAGTGGCTTAGGTTGCATAAGTGTGGTGTATGTAGCCCAAGATGGCATCAAATTACCATTACTTTGAGCTTATTTTCAGTAATGATTGAGTGTGATGAACTTAGACGCTCATATGATTATCTATATTGATGAACATTGGAATTTATTAAAGGAAACATTAAATATTCTTGATAATGGTTATGATGCATTAATAACTATTGAATGATGGTTGGTGGGATTAGCATTTTATGATACGGGTGAGGACGCATATATACTTAGCCTCTAACATACATATTGATGTTATACTGCTACATATATTGATGAAAATATTAGAAATTATTGACAATGGTTGGGTGATTGTAATAACTGTTGATGATGATTAATATGATATGATTGTAATTCATGTGTGGATGCCTTACCTTGTTAGAAATATATTCCATTATTATTATGTGTAGATGAAGTATTAGGATGTGGATTATGTGGATGTGCTACTAGAAAGGTGTTTCGTGATAAGAAGAAGTGTTATATACCTTTCCATTATAGTGATTTCATATTTACCATTGATGATGTAAATACATTATTATAGGGAAATTTATACTACAATAGAAACTCATAATGAGATTGCAACAAGAAGGAGAGAGAGACGTCATGAATACACAAGAGAGATTTTTGGAGCTTGATTCAAGGAAATGAGTTGATATTACATATAGAAGTAATAGAGGATTTTGGTTATGGTAGAAACGAAGCTTGGATGATGATGAAAAAATAAGGTAAAATTGTGTGAGCTAAATAATAATAGACTCGTGACCATATTGTTATGTGGTCTACACATTTTATTTGCAACAAATTTATATGTCATTTTTTGATGTGATATATTGCTCCTAATTGAGGAGTTTTGTACCTGGTATTTCCATTAGATGGGGTGTGATGTATGTACCCTTAAATGTGTAATATGAAAAGGGCATCTTGTTCTAAGACCTAGAGAGGCATGCATACCCCTTTATCATGTGCCGCTGATTACATGGTAGTTCTTCTATTTTAGTTCGATAGCCTCTGTTAGGGAGGTATTTACCACTTGGAGGAGTGGTCCATGTGTTGGTTGGATACTCTATGAGTGGACCACATTATTGTTTGTAGACTCTCAGAGGTCAATTTTTACATTCACAAGTAGTTCATTGAGAATTTGAATGAAGCATGTATACCAAGGGACATCCTACATGATTGGTAGTTGTAAAAATAAGTAGCTATGCATTGTGATGGATGGTTGTTCCTTTATATAAACATTGAAAATTTATTGAAATTTGAAGGATCAAGGTACAAAGTGAAATCTCTAGCTCAAATAGAGATAGATTTTTCTATGAAGAAGGTTCTTCAAGTTATAATGAAGTAGTTGTTAGGAGAATAGGTTCTTCAAGCCATAATGAAGTATTTTTTAGGAGAATACGTTGGAGATAAGAGAGATTGTTGGAGTACGTTGTTGAAAATAATACTAAGAGGGGGGCTGAATCAGTATTATCTAGTTCTTTTACCAAATCTTCCTTATTTACACTTTCAATTATTTTTGCATATCAGTACCATAAAATAATGAGCATGAACAAGAAAAACAGACAGTCACATCAAAGAACACCAGATATAAGGTGGAAACCCAATGTGGCTAAAAACCACCTGCTGCAATATGTCTCTATCTTCTTTCAAATTAGAAACTCCTTTTACAATGGTCTTGTACTGGTGCAGTCCTTTACCAGTACGCAGGCTGCAACCTGCTGAGAGCTACAACTCTCTCTCGTTTTCCAGTCTCTCCTGGAAGGAAGCTACAACCCCCTAATTCTTTTCAAGGACCACTTTTCATGAATTTTCAAACTGGATCCATATACATCAAATGATCATCAAGTACATGTAGATTTCACAGTCAACAGTAGTAACCAGATCAACAACACAGAACTAAACCCAGAACACCTTATCAACAGAAAAATTCAGTCAACAGTAGTAACCAGATCAACAACACAAAACTAAACCCAGAACACCTTATCAACAGAAAAATTCAGTCAACAGATAGTCATGAGACAGATACGCAACTTTGCTTTCTTTAGCCTGCGTCGCTACGCACTTCACCCTCTACTTCTCTGCGTATACCCGCAAAGTTCCTTCTACTGCATTGCGTGACCACGCACTGCTTCTTCTACTGAGCTGCGTACAGTACGCACCCAAATGCACTATCGTGCCGCGTACTGCCACAGTAGGCACACACCCAAAAAGACTATAGTGCCACGTACGTTTACTATGAGTACGCACCTGAACCACTTCCGCTCTGCATACCCATGCACTGCGCCCTCATTGCCTCTGCGTACCCATGCACTGCGCCTTTGTCGCCCCTGCGTACCTACGCACTTATCCTTCTTCTGCTCTGTGTGCCCACGCACTTGCACCGTTAATCACCTGCATACCTCTGATTAGGGCGAAATACAGTCAGATGTTCAGATCTGATCTTGCGCTTGACAGATCACCCTTCACAGATTTTCTTTCAACTTCTCTTTTATAGATCAAGCTTTTAAACCGAGAACCCAATATTTCAGATCTTAATATATTCAACCCAAAAGCATACACAAGCTAAATGATCTCCTTTGCTTTATATAGGCAAGCTCTTCCTCAAATCATGGATCAATACCATGGGACAAAACCATAATAACACAATACCGTCGGCTAAATACCAAGGGTTAAACCCCACATGTGCGCGCTTTACTGCCTTGAAGTGTGTGCACTAGGGTACGCACTTCATGAATGGGTAACCTGCGTGTTTGGTCGCGATCCCTGCACGGCATACCTGCGGGTACGCATCTTCTGAACTGTTCTCCTACGTACTTCTTAATTCTCATCATATTGAGAGCCATGCCATGGGTGTTGCCATGAAGTACAACATCTGTAACATATAACCTCATCAGAAACATAATGCCAACAATCTCCCCCTTTGGACTTGATGGCAACCTCAAAAATTTCCGTGACATTCTCCCCCTTTGACATCAAGGGCAAAGGGTTATGCTCCCCCTAAGAACATGCTCCCCCTAAATATGAGACAGATCTGCAAAGAAAAACCATAATCCTCCAGACACCATTAATCACCAAGAAAGAGATAGAGACATATTGCAGCTATATTCAGACCAGCTTCCATGATCTCCTTTTGTACATCCTCCATAATGCCAACAATGCATTATATGCTCC